>JAZGTH010000059.1:10545000-10797500 GCA_036877525.1 Chromobotia macracanthus
CTCCTGGACACGACCAAAAGAAACAGTCTATATAAGATTTACATTGCCTTGCTTCTCATGTTGCATGATGCTGCATGCTAAAGAGCCATTAAAAATAACAAGAGCAGCACATTTAGGTTATTCAGCAGTACCTTCCAGAATTTGGACCAAGAAACCTGACAGTCACTATAAGAAGCGTGCTGACCTTCAGAAACAAGTACAACAACAGGAGTGTTATCAGCATGTTCTTGAAACAGTTTAAAGGAAGAATGAAACAGGCAGAGTACAGCGGAAAGATATTGAGAACGTACCCAGAAGTTTATCCCCCAGCATGTTAAGCTGCTCCTTGTTGAGTCCTCGTCCAGCAAAGCTTGAGAACTGCCAGCTGAGAACCTCAGACAACTGACTCCAACTTGCCCGTAATGGGCTACTGAAGAACCCAAGATTCTACATGGGTCAGAGTAGGTGTTTAAATATAGTGTCCCTCAACTGTTTATGTCAGACCACACAAGAGCTGAGTCAGTTTGGCTTGAGTTTAATGTACTAAAGTATAAAGTCTCAGCTCAGCATTAAAATCATTATACCTTGGTGACAAATCACATGTGTATATATTTCACCAGCATCATTCTACTTAGAGCTATATATAACATATCAAGTGCAGACATCCACCATATAGGTATGAAATAGCTATGAAGGTATGAAATCTTACTTACCTTAGGATCATCAGTTAGCAGGTTGTACCACATGACGGAGGCCCAGCCCCCTGGAAGCTGACTGACATTAGATATGACCACCAGTGGCAGAGAGCAAGTCTACAAAAAAACACAATACAGACCCTGAGCTGAGGTAGTCTGGTCCCCATGTGCTTTCAACTGCATTTTAAAGGAATATCTCACAAAGAAAATAAGGCTGAGTAAATGAATTATTAAAATGTGAATTTTTGTTAAAAAAAGGGTAAGTTTTGGGTGAACTGTTTTGGTTTAAATAATTAGAAAAATAAATCAACAAATAAAACCTCAAACATACTTCAAGATCGATATCCAGCCCCTGTAACATCAGCATGGCCTCAAAGTTTAGAGAATGTAACTCTTCTGTAACTGACAGCGGCCCCTGAGACACAGACAGAAATCAGGATCTGTGCTGTGTGTCTGCCCTCTATTGGCAAGATGGTGCCAATAATATTAAGGAAATATTAAGAATATGGAAATATTAAGATTAACACAACATTGGATTGGCCTTCATGGTTTTGCTGCTTCCGTTCTTTTTTGTCATAATGGTTATTAATTGCACAATGTAGGTAAGCGCATGTCTTACCTCATTTCCTTTTCCTCCGGTGGGACACTTTCTTTCTTTCAGCTGCTGCAGAACACAAACATTTCTTTAAACTTCTTGCCTCTCATGCCTCTGGCTTTTTCAGTGGAACACACAAGGGAATTTTTTTAAAGAATCTTCACACAGCTCTTTGCTCAACAGTTCACCACACGTCTACATTTTTGAACGTTTATTACCTGTGTGTTGTTTGACAGATGTGGTCGCTATGAACTGTCACTATATGGAGAAGTGCTACGTGAAGATTTTTAAAATTTCTCCTTTTGGTGTATTTGGAATTTGGAATGACATGAGGATGAGCAAACAGTGACAGCACTGTTCATATTTGGGTGACCTGCTGCTTTAGGACTATTCAAGACATTTAACATCTGTATCCTTCTAGAATCTCATGCAAGAACTCTGCATCAGTACCAGGTGTCTGAACTCCACAGAAAGACAGCCGGTCGACTCCTCAACATCCATCACTTTGGTGTTGTTAGTAAGGATGAAGAACTGTCTATTCCTGCAGGGAAAGATCAGGAACATTTTTTAAACTAGCCTCATCCATCACACTATATACAGGATGCTCTGTTTATTTAAGACTAAAACTGTTTTACTTCTCTCACCCATACCAATCCCCCCCACCCCAAACCCCCCTCCCCCCCACAAACTCATACTACGTTGAGGCCTAAATAAACAACAGGAAGTTGCTTCTTCGGTTTGTGGTTGAGTGCACTTACACTTTGCCTGGTGGAAGATCTCTGCACACAAACACAAGAGAGAAAAGAAAGAAGTGAGGTCACATTGGGCTGAACACACAGGTGATATAAACACAATTTGGTTGTACAAGTCATTTCAACTTACTCTTTGTAATCTTGACAGGTGTGGAGTTGAAGTAACTTATGAGAAATAGTTGGAAAATTGCTTAACCTATTTTTTTAAGTTATACCAGTCAGTATTTAAAATATTAAAGTTGAAATTACTAGTATAGCCAAGTTGAGTACACTAAAACAGTAGAGATTTAATTTCTTTAGACTCATAACTTTATGAGTTATTGAGTTATGAGTTATTGAGTTAGTCTCACTATAAAATACTGCATCCTGTTTAAAATGACAGAAATCAAAATGAAGCTAAAAAACAAAAATATTGAAACTCATGTTCAGTGAGTGATGGCTAATTCCAGTTCTTTATTTACATTCACATTTACATTCTGTCCTGTGAGGCATAATGGGAATATTTACACAAATAATTACACAATAATTCATAAGATTGAAGTGCCAGAATCACAGCGAGAATTTGATTGAGAATTTGACCCTTTTATTGAAATACCTTAATTAAAGCATAACCATATTCATATTCAACAGTTCAAAATGTACTGCATTAATGTTGTAAATACAGTATACATAAATTATGCAATAAACTTACTTGTCAAATGTTGTCTTGACTTTGAGTTGATAATCCACTTCAGGTAACTTAACCAGCAATCTTAAAGAAAAACACAACCAGTCTCATTAGATTGGAAACGTGTGTTCATTTTAATACCTCGTGTTTACAGAAAATGATTTGGGTTGATGAATTGCTCTGGTTCATACCTGACCTTGGTGGTAAACTGCACCTGTGTCTTGATAATAAGGGGTTTCTGAGGGTGGGTTGGCATGCAGGGCTGCTTTTCCACCACAAAGGAACTGCAAACACAATTAAAAAGTTTTTTTTTTCATTTTTAGACCTTAAAACATTCTCCTATGCTTAATTACGAAGACAGACAAAAGAAATATTGCTTATGCAGCCATGGATTTCAGCTTTTACCAAACACAGTATTTCTATGGTGTGTTAACAGTGTGTTAAGTTTTCACTAACTATGAAGTGACAGAATTGTGATGTGCTGGGTGTACAGTACGTTCTGTTCAGATATTTGACCTTTTGATGAGATGGTAAATGAGGTATTTGACTTGTTCTTCCATCTGAGGTCTCTGGAGTGGGATCGGATCACTCTCGTAAGTGACCTTCAGAATCAATTCACCCAGTTTGTCAAGCTGTCGTTTAATCTGGAACAGACTTTGTGCTGTCAGGGTGAACCTGTCAAAGTGATTTTATACAAATATCAGCTTTGATCCCAAGTGTAAAAAGCAGTGATATAGACTAATCAGAATGTTCAATACAGACCAACTGTAATGTTGGAGCTAGTAATGCCTTAGCAACCAGACAGAATACCCTAGGAACCACCCACTCACCCCAGCAACTGCCAATGTCCCAGCAACAGCAATAACACCCTAGCTGCTGCCTAGCAACCACTCCTTTAACACTCCTTTAAACTTGAAATATAATTTTTAATCTGCCAAGTATTCAATAATCTTATTCAAGGTTAATAATCTTTACATTTTTAATCTCTCTCTTTTTAATCTCTCTCTTCAAACTAGATAAGATTTAAATAACCTTAAGATTTATATAACTGGTAGTTAAGCCAGTGTTAATTTGTCTTAACAAACTTTTCTAATCTAGTTATCATTTCTTCTTAAGTTTATAACTTACATATCAAAAGTCTTTATCTCTCTACATCACAGGAAACTCTTTAACTCTTATCTCCCTATTTCTCTTTCTTCAAAGCTTTATTAAAAAGCAACACCAGTTCTGGAGCTGGTCCAGTCCTATCAGAACCGGGCCTCCAATGCAGGCAATCTGTTGCCTCCGCTTCCATTCCTTCAGTTCAGGGTTAAGTTGGGAGGAAATCAGGCCCTCAATTTCCTTTATAACATCCGCAGTCTTTGACAGAATCTCCTGCAAAGACGAGATGAAGTGCCAAAGACAAGAGACAAAGAGACAGGTTAACAGTGACCGGTAAACAACACACTGTCATGTCACATATCCAAGAGAAACTAACCAAATATATAGGAACACCACGCATGAGGTTTTCATCTGAGGTAGGATGTTCACAGTAAGCACACCATTATCTATATCATCTAAACCTTCAGATAAAGTCAATAAACATTAAATGTATAATGCTCTGTTTGGCCATGAAGAATCATAAAAGCAGGATGTCAAGGGTATGGTAGGACTACAGAAACACATACTTTTCTTTTGAAATCCAGGCGGTTTAGAATCTCCTGAAGTGTAGTGACTTCCTGCTTCACACTCAAAGAGTTTCTCTCAGCTGCATCTGAAGGATTTTGGAGATTTTATTTGTGTACAAAAAAACGCCTCTATATAGCCTGTATGTCATAGGTAAGCAGGCTGGAGGTCTGTTTTTTGAAACACATTCAGAAACTCACCTCGAAGTTGAAGAGTCTTGTAGCGAAAATCAAAATCATCTTGCATGTCCTCAAGATACTTCACAGCCTGGTCCAGCATCTGACCAAACATGCAGAAATCTCACTATTACCCGCCAAAACTGTGGCTATAATGAAGCAACACTGGACATAAATTACCTGAACGCTGCTTTTTATCACCGCAACTTTGTTGTCAAGGATTTTCTGCTTTTCCAAGACAGCTGAGCTCTGCATTGACTTTTCCAGAGGACCCTGTCATGAATGAGATGAAAACACAAAATAGGACAGAGCTTATAATGCACAGTGTCAAAACCAGAATCTAATTTAAACCTAGATATAGAAAGAATAGATTTCTAAACCCTTAGATTTAGAAAAAATAACGACACATTATGGCATGAAACTAATAAGTTAATAGTTACGATTCTGCACTAGTTATGTTTTTAGGTCACTAACACAAGAGATTTGATTTTGACATTAATTGCATTGAAGATCAGGTTTTCTTGCTTCTATGAAAGCACAGAAGATTCTCTCATTCTTATTACACAATGAGCATCAGCTCAGCTGCCATTTAAGCAAAAGCAGAACAGACCACATACTAACAAATAGTTCATTTTCCAATTATTTTTTTTAACTTAAATTGTTAATATAACCTGTAATGAATAAAAAATATTAAATTAGAAACATACTAAATAGAGGAGTCTCACTTGTGGTTTAGACTTTTAGACCACACTGGTCATGTGGGTTTAGTTAAGTTAAGTTAACAACATAGTGGCACAGGATCATGTGGGTTTTGCATGTTTGTCACCTGCTCCTGCATGCTGGCCGTGGATAAGATGCGTCTCTCTTCCCTCAGGCAGTTACAGATGACAGCAGCCAGCTGGAGAGGGTTTGCCTTGTATTTCACCTGTTAACATCATTTAACAAGAAATGTATCATTGTCTGGATGTCTGTTTAGCTACAAAGAGTTTTCTGTAATATATGAGGAAATCACGAGTGTGGAGAGAGCTGGACAGAGCTGTGATACTGGATCATAGCTGTGTTGATATTCAGTATGACAGCACTGTTAGTTGTGTAATGTTAGTAAGTATACCACTTCATTACAATATTAAACATAATCATTAAATATATTCCCACAACACAAATGTAACTACATAACATTAGTCAGTGCACCTTCCTTTGTGACAGTGGACACATAGCATCGCATATTTTTAACATCAGCAATTAACTGAAAATACCCTCTATATATAACTGGCAATCCAAGTTCTGTGATTGAATCTGTCCATAGATCTCATACAAAGCCCTAGAGAGAGATTTCTCTCTCCTTTGGTTCATGCATGACAGGGTTACAGCACACTGGACGACATTCAGTGTTTAAATCCATAGTGAAGGTCCATTCTAAAGAAGCAGAATGTATGCTGAAGACTTCTGAACGGAAAACAATCTCACTGCAAAATCATGACCAGCAGTATGATAAAGCACAACCATTTTGACCTGGTATAAGGAAATGTATGTCCCTATACACACTGTTCAAAAAACTGATTTAGCCTTAAACCAAAACAGCCAGCACCAACATTAACCACATTCACTGAATTACACATGATGCACAGGGGAGAGGATTTGAACAGGTATAAAATATTACGGGTTCAAAGTTTTCAAATATATAACTATACAAAAAAACTCTTGTTGAGAAGTGTGTGTGGAGATTTGCAAATACTTCATTTGAGTCAGGGTCCTCAGGTTGGGGAAATAAAAATGCTCTTTGCGTTCAGACAGTCAGAGAAACCCTGTTCATCAGATATCAACCATATATATATATGCAGGTTTCACTTGAATGTGTACAGAAAATCTCCCAGACATCATGTGGGTGTTTGGTCTAGGTGTTTTTTACGCAAACCTTGATGACAACATTTCCAGATATTGCTGACAAAAATGGAAAGTTTGTTCAAAACAAAACAAAGAAAAACATTAAAAAAACATTATTTGTTGTTGTTTTTTGGGTGGTTTAGCAACACCAGCTACAGATAGACATGTAATTTGATTTCTCAAGCAAAAACCCTGACATTTGATTCTTGTTTGTAAATTTCCTTTGCATTTAAATACTGAGAAATCCCCACAGCACCCACTCATTAAAACACTGCAGAAATGTGTTTAAAAGCCTAAACACAGACAGACTAATATGATCTTGTTCTACAGCTTTAAAAATGTTTAGACTTGGATGTTTATCAGCATCCTGGGCTGGTTTTCTTGTTCTCTAACATCAACTAAAGACTTTTTAAGCACCCACAGCTAACAATCAGTTAGTACAGTAATGTAAATGTCAGCCATTGTGTACAGGTTTCTTTCAGGTAAATATGCTACCTCACGAAATGTGGTAAACGTTGGGTGGGGGAGATAACCCCAGTGTTACAAACTGACAAAGACTGTTTCCAGTGAAGTCCAGGTGAAGTCAGAGTACACACACTATAGCACTTCAAACAATTATTTTCACAGTTGTAACTTTCACCAGAGGTCCATTATGTACTGTCATTACATTTTTATTTATGAATTTGGAAGACACTTTTATTCAAAGCAACTTACAGAGCACATACATTTAGCCCACAGCCCTGGCATCACTGTGGTCTCACAGTTTGGAATTACATCCCTAATTTTACTTATTGTTTTCATTTTCCTGTTCCCTTGCTTCCTTTTGTATGCCAATGACATTTAACTCTCTTTGTTGACCATCAGATTGCCTCAATGCTATCTTTTGACATAATCTTTTGTGTATTTGTTAAATAAACAGATATGAGTCCATGACTTCTCTTTGTGAAGCACACAGGTGAAGTTTGCAAAACCACTGTCGATGACATCACTAAATGAAACGATGCATTTGGCAGGTCAGGGTGAGAATGCAGGAGCAGACATGTGTTCATGACAATGTGCATGACTTCAGCTCAAAGGCCTGTTTAAAGAAGAGCGTGTCATGTACCTGTATTTGATGAAAGATTCTTTTCAGATTGTGTCTGTGAAGAAAGTTCTGTTCCTGAGAACACTGCCTCTCCAGCTGAATGAGGAAGTTATTGAACAGCACTGTAGCCATGGATTCATGGTTTGAAGCTGTTTCCCTGAGGTGGTAAGGACAAAAACACATTTGCCTATTTATTGCATTTAATAATCGGTTGTATACTAAATATACATTTTTGCGCAAAAAATACACAAGTATGAATCATATTATGAAACTCAGGGTTCCAAATATTTTATGGTGGGTCTTTTGCCTTTTGCTTTGGTAGACAATGATAAAAGTATCTGAACATTCAAGATTCAAACTGTGATCAGTATGTAAAGAACAGCCACACACCAGTCTTGACTCTCAATCCAGACTGCCAGCACCTGTCTCAGCTCCATTGGAAAGTTATCATCATAGAAATAATCCACCTGCTCCAGAAACTTCATATCCAGCTGCTGAATTTGCTTCCATTGACTCATAGTGGCACTGGGAGGAAAGAATAAAAGTGAACTGATCAAGCTAAATGACATTAGGCTATTCATTCTATCATCTGTCATTTTGGATGATTGAAATACCTGCTGGTCTTTCAGAGGTGACAGCTCCTACAATCTTCTGCTGTGCTTCCAGACTTCAGATGACCTCAGCTTTTAACTCTGTTCTGTTGAAGGAAAGTCTTGCCCAAACACAATTCAGTGAGAAGAAACTTACATCATTCTCCTACAAGTGTGGAAACCGTATGAAGCGCGTCGCTTCCGCTCACTGAGTGCTGAAGATCAGAAGATATCCAGTGTGAATGACTGCTGTACCAGCAGGTGTTTCTTCTAGGAAATGTTGAGCTCTTCACCAACACGGAAACAGAAACAGGCAGAAACACGAGGGGAAGCCCCGCCTTGACATCAGTTCAGAGGACGAGACAGACAGTCATCCTGTAACTTTATAAAACTCAGAGAGTTTGTCTTCAGCTTCTGATTACAGAGATACTGATCCACCTTTAGCTTCATGTGGCCTCTGTCAGAGGTTTTGCGTTGTTGTTCTACATTAAACGAATACAACTAACGGTGAAAGTAAAGGAGCAATCTGGACACAGACACTGACAGCCGGGAGTTTGAGCTTTATTTCGAGCTGTTTACCAGTCGATGTGGCAGCTGGAGCAGTTTGATTAAAGTAAAAGTATGGAAAACATAAAAACAAATCTCATGAAAACATCGTTTTCCCTTTTGTTTGTATATTATTTTTTTATTTGTGTATGTTCTGTACATCTTTCTGTATTTTCTGGTTTATAACTACCATGAAACAAAGAAAACGTCCACCAGGGGGCGCACAGGGCTCAGAGAGCCGCATCCGTCACTGTATTTATAACATTATGCAGTAACTTCAAACCTAATTCATTAACATAATTCATTATAATTCACCATGCACAACAAGTATGTGAGTACAGTGATTTGAATATGATTAATCTCTCAAATCAAACATGGCGCATAAATGTTCGCTTTGTGCATCGGATCTTTATTCTTAATGACAAAGTGTTTGTCATTCTGTGAAACAGAGACATGCTGTAGGACTGAAATGAGAAACTGGAGGTGAAATCACGGTCAGTCCAGAAAACCTGCACATGCGAACATCTGCATATGAGACCCACAACACACTACCAGGAAATTAAAGCACTTTTTATTTGTGACGTTATTTCCTTTCTTTCTTTGCACTGTTTGGTCTTTCCACACGTTCAATTGTTTGCCGAGTGTCAAACTCTGAACGTAATCGTGGGTCAATTATATCGATCAGACGAACACAGCCTGTTTTCTGTGGCACCATGTAAATAAATGTAAAATGTCATCACGTAAATAAATGTAAAATGTCATCATGTAAATAAATGTAAAATGTCATCATGTAAATAAATGAAAATGTAAAATGGCACCATGTAAATAAATGTAAAATGTCATCATGTAAAAAAATGTAAAATGTCATCATGTAAATAAATGTAAAATGTCACCATGTAAATAAATGTAAAATGTCATCATGTAAATAAATGTAAAATGTCAGCATGTAAATAAATGTAAAATGTCATCATGTATATAAATGTAAAATGTCACCATGTAAATAAATGTAAAATGTCATCATGTAAATAAATGAAAATGTCAGCATGTAAATAAATGTAAAATGTCATCACGTAAATAAATGTAAAATGTCATCATGTAAATAAATGTAAAATGTCATCATGTAAATAAATGAAAATGTAAAATGGCACCATGTAAATAAATGTAAAATGTCATCATGTAAAAAAATGTAAAATGTCATCATGTAAATAAATGTAAAATGTCATCATGTAAAAAAATGTAAAATGTCATCATGTAAATAAATGTAAAATGTCATCATGTAAATAAATGTAAAATGTCACCATGTAAATAAATGTAAAATGTCACCATGTAAATAAATGTAAAATGTCATCATGTAAATAAATGAAAATGTAAAATGGCACCATGTAAATAAATGTAAAATGTCATCATGTAAAAAAATGTAAAATGTCATCATGTAAATAAATGTAAAATGTCATCATGTAAAAAAATGTAAAATGTCATCATGTAAATACATGTAAAATGTCATCATGTAAATAAATGTAAAATGTCACCATGTAAATAAATGTAAAATGTCATCATGTAAATAAATGAAAATGTAAAATGTCATCATGTAAAAAAATGTAAAATGTCATCATGTAAATAAATGAAAATGTAAAATGTCACCATGTAAATAAATGAAAATGTAAAATGTCACCATGTAAATAAATGTAAAATGTCACCATGTAAATAAATGAAAATGTCATCATGTAAATAAATGAAAATGTCACCATGTAAATAAATGAAAATGTCATCATGTAAATAAATGTAAAATGTCACCATGTAAATAAATGAAAATGTCACCATGTAAATAAATGTAAATGTCATCATGTAAATAAATGTAAATGTCATCATGTAAATAAATGAAAATGTCAGCATGTAAATAAATGTAAATGTAATCATGTAAATAAATGTAAATGTCATCATGTAAATAAATGTAAAATGTCATCATGTAAATAAATGTAAAATGTCACCATGTAAATAAATGAAAATGTCATCATGTAAATAAATGAAAATGTCATCATGTAAATAAATGTAAATGTCATCATGTAAATAAATGTAAAATGTCACCATGTAAATAAATGAAAATGTCATCATGTAAATAAATGAAAAATGTCATCATGTAAATAAATGTAAAATGTCACCATGTAAATAAATGAAAATGTCATCATGTAAATAAATGAAAATGTCATCATGTAAATAAATGAAAATGTCATCATGTAAATAAATGTAAATGTCAGCATGTAAATAAATGTAAAATGTCATCATGTAAATAAATGTAAAATGTCACCATGTAAATAAATGTAAAATGTCATCATGTAAATAAATGAAAATGTCATCATGTAAATAAATGTAAATGTCATCATGTAAATAAATGAAAATGTCATCATGTAAATAAATGTAAATGTCATCATGTAAATAAATGTAAATGTCATCATGTAAATAAATGAAAATGTCATCATGTAAATAAATGAAAATGTCACCATGTAAATAAATGTAAATGTCATCATGTAAATAAATGTAAAATGTCATCATGTAAATAAATGAAAATGTCATCATGTAAATAAATGAAAATGTCATCATGTAAATAAATGAAAATGTCATCATGTAAATAAATGAAGGGCGCTTTAAAGGCGTTATAAGTGATGTTATTGTAAAATAACAAAGCCCCGCCCCGCAGCGCGCACAGGCATTGGGCGCTGATGGGAGATTGTATGTTGATATTTTATCACTGTAAACCAGAACTCTCTAGACCAGCAGGGTTTAGATCCACCTCCAGCAGTTCAGCCACAGCTCAGGCAGCTGTCAGATGTTTGGGACTGACAGAAACATCCAGACTGAGCTGAACTCTGCAGGAACATGGATTGAAGACCCCTGCTGTAAGTGATCACTGACATCTGTACACGATACACCGACATTTCGTTTCATTATTATGCCCCGTAGCACCAGAAATCTGTGGTATCTGACCTGCTTAGATTTCTTAAAAATAACAATAATTTAACATGTATCAGTAGAGGTTTCTGAAATTATCAGTCCATGATTCACCTTAAACTATCATTGAATGTCTCCCCCAACATTTAAACATGTCTCACATCTGCCCCTGTATGCTAGAGAATGCCGAATACTGAACGTGTGTTAACAGGAAGTGACGTCATGAACATCTTCACATGCATTATGCAGGACTATAAGAACCATAGACAATACTCAGACTAGCGGTTAAACAAAAGGTTCAGCCCCCTGTTTCATTAGTAAATGATTAAATGATCATGATTAAACAATTACAATGACTACAGCTTACTTCAAACAACCTTTATCAAGTTAATTGTGATTATTAAATAAGTGATATATTACAGGTCAGAAATGCAGCACAGGTATTCACCATATGGTCACAGACCTAATTTAACAGACAGAACCTGTGAGAGACCTTACACATTTCTCTAAATGATGGTGTCCAAATCAATAAACGGACAGAGAAGTAGTCAGAGCATCGTTGACTGTACTAAGCTTAATGACTTATATACATTTTAAAGGTAAAATACATATTTTTGTAAGGTAAAAAATGTTTAATAATAATCATGAACTTATTATTACATCTGAAGGTCAGAACCAAGCATTGGTCAAAATATCTGATTTAAAACAACAACAACAAAAAACTGTTTTAGGATGTCCTTGTCACATTTAAACAAAATGGCTTCCTGCACACTGACTTTCATTTGCACTGTTTTCAAATATTATTTTTTAAAAAGACAATTTCAACACTTTATTGCTTTTTTTAAAGAATTGATTAAGGGTCTGTCTGTCTGTGTGTCAGTCAAAACATCTGTATCAACAAATACTAACAGGGTTAACATAGTGATCCACCATAACCTGTTGAATGTTGTTGTTTCCCTTGTGTTGGGACACTGTGAATGATTTTCCATCATCACACCCAGTATTGATGTGCTTGTCTTAATAAACCAACATCCCAATAATCATTTAAAACTGATATGTACTGCATGACATGACAACATGTTAAGAATCCTCAAATTCCCTTTGACCAATAGTTAGTAAATAGTTAGTTATTTGACCAGTAAATGCGACCAATATTCACTATTCACATTTCACTACTTGTTTCACATTTCACTACTTGTTTCACATTTCACTACTTGTATTCTATACAACTTGTATGTGACAAATAAATCTTGACTCTCTCTCTTGACTCTCTTTATATCAGTAAACACCACATTTGCAACTCTTTAACTGTTCTGTTTATTCTTTTAAATGTAAGGTAATCAGGGATCAGGTAATGTCTTCTCAGTCTAATAAGGGGCAGACAGTGTAGGTGTGGACTGAGCCCGCACTGATACAAGAGTCTTGTGAAATGACAGACACTCCACAGATGACACTGGCAGTGACTCGTGGATGCATTATCAAAGGTAATAAATCACTTTTCTCTATTTTAAAATTACAAGCTGACGTTTTCCATTAGGAATTTTAGTAATTTGTCAAACATGATCAAGTTTAGGATTCGTAATATTTAATGACTGTAATCTGTATTACATAAACAATGACTTGCAGTTTAATTTGTCTGTAAAACAGATTACAATTATGACTAAATGCTAGTTTAATAAGATATAATTTGATAACAGTTCTCTCTCTTGCTCTCTCTCTCTCTCTCTCTCTCTCTCTCTCTCTCTCTCTCTCTCTATGTAAAAATGAATTTAAATTCAGACCAAACTCAAGCTAAATAAGAATGAAGAGGATTAGAAGAAAAAACTCTGAAGTGGTCAACACAGGTAAAACTGAAACAGACACAGACGATAAGAACTGTTTTTGTCTATTAACATCAACATTTTAATAAGTCAAAGAGAAAGAGATATACATTTATTGACTGTTTATTTAGTGCAGCTAATTTATATTACTCTTTTTCTTACGCCACAGATGCTGACAACAAGTGAGTATTTTGATTTAATTTACTTTTGTAAATTATTTATGCATGAAATGCACCAGGGTGAGAAATTAACCAGGGTTTCCAGCAAAATGCCACAGAATGTCAGACAGACAGCCATGTAATTATTACTTCATATTCTTTGCTGTTGTTGAATGTGTAACTAATATAAGGAGAAAATAAACTACTTTAACTACTAAACTCTTGCTTGCCTGTGGATTAATCCAGCAGCTCCAAAACAGTGATTACATCCAAATCTACTGCAGTGGCTGTCAAATCAAACATTTACAGAATTATTCAAATACAAGTTATGATGTCTTGTACATTATTGGCATTGTAGCTGCCTTTATATTTGATGCTGATTTGGTTTTGTGAAAAGGTTTTAAAGAATGCCCCTGGAACTTACAAAAATACAAGGAGCAAATATTGGCCATTATTAAAAAAGTTCATTTCTGGTCTGCATGTTTTATAATATCAGATGTTATCTGTGTGTTGGAAGGGGTGGCAGTGTTAGGAAACAAGAGAAAGCTCTGAGTGTTGGATTCTTTCAGCTGGTGAGCGTCGCGTTGCCATTCTTTTTGCAGATGAATGTAATTCTTCATTTTCTCACACATCACTGTCTGTGACCTCAGTTCCGCTTTGCTACGTGGAAGGAAGTTCTGATGATGGTGGTGGGAAGCATGTGTTCTCTCATCCATGGTGCCGCTGCCCCCCTCATGCTACTGGTCTATGGCATGATGACAAACACCTTTGTGGCTTATGAGATGGAAATACAGGAACTAGCCCACCCAAACAAAACCTGCACCAATAACACTGTCACCTGGTTGAATGGATCTGTGGTAGAGCAAACGGAGAACATCACTGTGTTTTGTGGGTGAGTCTGGGATGAGATGGAAACTGTGATCTTTATTTAGCTGCTTTAGTTTTATACAGGGTTTTCCATTTCACGCTACAGTGTGGACATCGAGTATGAGATGACCATGTTTGCATATTACTATGTTGGCATCGGAGCTAGTGTCCTGGTCCTTAGTTACTTTCAGGTGTGTGAAAGTTTCTTTTCTCTTTCTATTAGTTTTTATTCCAATCCAGTGTAGTATCGAAATATGACTCCCTGTAAAATTACATCTCCCCTGTTTCTCCCTATTTTGGTTGGGATTAAGATTAGGTGTGGGGGTGGGCTTTAAAGACAAAGACCAAGCAGGTAGCAGCCTCCCCAGTGTATGAAACAATCAGAGGCTGGGGAGTTGATTTTCGGCACAATGCCGGACAGATACACAGGGGGAGATTTGTCTAGTGTTAGTGTCTATCAGAATTCTCATTTACACAAATCATTTGTTTTATTTCACACAAATGCTCTTTGTCAGCAGGTCATCAATCATTTTTACATTACATTATCATTTCAGATTGCTCTCTGGGTGTCAGCTTCAGCCCAACAGATTCAGAGGATTAGAAAGATGTACTTCAGGAAGATAATGCACATGGAGATCAGCTGGTTTGACTGCAGCTCTGTCGGGGAGCTGAACACAAGGATATCAGAGTAATGTTCACTTATTTGGCATAATTTTTATGTGACTACACACTGATGGTTGTGGTGATTTTTTTATCTTCATTTATCTAAACATTCAATTTTCTTATGGAAATGTAAAAGTATGTTTGTGATTTCCATTTCCATAGTGACATCAACAAAATTAACAATGCCATCGCAGACCAGGTGTCCATCTTCATTGAGAGACTCTCCACATTCGTATTTGGTTTCCTGGTGGGATTTATTGGAGGATGGAAGCTGACTCTGGTGGTGATAGCAGTGAGTCCTCTCATTGGATTGGCTGCTGGACTCATGGCTCTGGTTGGTATCACACCAGTATCACGAGATAATGTGTTACTGTTCTAGCAAGCAGAACTGTATTGAAATTTCAAACAGGGGTTTGTTTTCTTTTCTTTTGACAACATTATAATAACTGCACACTAAACTCTTGCTCTTTTACATCTATTTGCATGCAGAATTTTAATTAGTCTTACAGTATTTTATACAGCCAGATCTAAAAGTCTGAAAGCACACTATACATCTGTATTTATTTGTTGATTAATTATTGGAAATAAAATAAATAAATAAATAATAGGTGTGTTGAACTTTTAGACCCTGACCCTGATTCAAATCTAGCGTAAAATGTGCTGTTATTATATGATGCAGGTATTTCAGAAGCATGTAACTGTGCTTTTATTGATGGGTAGGCCGTGGCACAGCTGACAGGCCGTGAGCTGAAGGCCTATGCTAAAGCTGGAGCTGTGGCAGATGAAGTTCTCTCCTCCATCAGAACTGTAGTGGCGTTTGGAGGAGAGAATAAAGAGGCTGAGAGGTAGTGTGTTCTTAGCCAGAAACACTGTTGTTAGTCCATTGTAAGTCTATGTAAATGCCATCCATTTTACCTGTAGATCATTTTACATGATCATGCCAGTACCCAGAAATATGTACACAGTTAATGATAAACATTCACGATTAAGTCCAAAAGTTCCTATATCACAGGATAATAAAACCTATGTAGAAAACACTTGCGAGTCAGAGGTGTAAAACATGGTAAATGACTGTTATATACACCTGCAGAACCCATGCTAACAATACGTAGCATCATTTCCTCCACAAAAAATGTTTCTTGGCACAGGTATGACAGGAATCTTGTGGATGCCCAGGTGTGGGGCATTAAGAAGGGGGCGATCATTGGGGTGTTTCAGGGTTACCTCTGGTGCATCACCTTCCTGTGTTATGCTCTGGCTTTCTGGTACGGCTCAAAGCTGGTCATTGAAACCAAAGAACTGTCACCCGGCACCCTCATCCAGGTCCGAGTTCTGATGACAGAAAGACCACAGATACAGTGCATTCACCACTCAAACTGGACAACGTTTGTCTTCACGTACTTGCCCTCATGTCTTTTTAAATTCCCCTGCAGGTGTTTTTTGGTGTTCTCATGGGGGCTATGAGCCTGGGTCAAGCTTCTCCTTGTCTTGAAGCGTTTGCTTCTGGTCAGGCTGCAGCCAAGACTATCTTTGACAATATTGACAGAGTAAGATGAAACACACTCAGTTCTTCTTATAAAAATCAATGAGATTCATTCCTTCAGCTTTTGGGTTTGATGAATGACTGTCAGATCTGGTTCCATACAGCAACCAGAAATCGATTGTCTCTCAGAGGAGGGTTACAGGTTGGACAGAGTTAAAGGTGACATTGAATTCCACAGCGTTGACTTCAACTATCCATCTCGACCTGACGTGAAGGTGGGTGTTTAGTATTAAATCATTTCATTAGCACTCTTAACTGATTCAAAATTCAACAGGTCAGGTAAATAATATACCTGTTAACTAACAAAAATGTCCAAGTGACTTTAAAAATCAATATTTTGTTTGATTTATTTCCATAACATTGAACATAAGCCTGTTGCTGGATTATGGTCTACAGCAATACAACAATTTTTAAAATCATTTTATGTTACTGTGTGTTTTTAAAGACCAACAATTTAAACAAAAGTACAATATAAGAAGACATTTTGGGTGACACATTAAATTGACAGCCATATTTAATCTTATTTTGTATTAAACTCCTCTGCAATGTTTGGTTGATTGATCATCTTGTTTGCAGATATTAAATGATCTAAACATTGTGATTAAAGCTGGAGAGACAACAGCATTTGTGGGACCGAGTGGATCAGGAAAAAGCACGACAATTCAACTCATCCAGAGGTTCTATGACCCAAATGAAGGAACGGTACTGCCAAAACAATTTCATAGTGCATGAATTATTTCTGGCAATTAAAGAAATACATAATGCATGTGTTTGCAAGCCAAGAACAATAAAGAATAATCTTGTTTTTCAGCAGACAGTAGGTGTCTCACACTAACACAGTGATTAAAGCAATATGTCTTGTATATTCTTAAACCTGTGTCTGTGACAGCCCTAGACTCAGATAAACAGCAGTGTCTGAGAGTGTCCTACATGGTTTTAGCGAATCAGAGGACGCTGTCTGTCAGTCATTTCCTGTGTTACGTGACAGCCTTTGTGTTGACAGCTGAAATCTTAAACCACTAAGCTACAAAACGTATATAAAGTTAAATAATCTCTTTATATAAAAGTTGTGCGCTGTTCAAGTTCAAGTCCTGCAGAGAAATTAGTGTTTGATGTGGTGTTGAAAATTGCTGATGTCATGTTCAGGTCACTCTGGACGGTCATGACATCAGAACCCTGAACATCCAATGGTTGCGTTCGCTCATCGGCATTGTGGAGCAAGAGCCGGTTCTGTTTGCCACCACGATCGGTGAGAACATCCGGTATGGCCGTCCTGGAGTCACTATGGAGGAGATAATACAGGCCTCCAAACAAGCCAATGCTTACAACTTCATCATGGAGCTCCCTCAGGTAACATCTGAGCACTGTAATTTAATACACAGTGCATTCATACAGACAATTCATTATCTTATTCAGTAATATATTATCAATAAAATATATTATCTTTAATAAATAGAAAAAATGTGCCTTGTAGTATACAAACATAATATATAAGAACGTTAAAAGAATTTTTGCATACTATACTTGGAGCAATGCAACACATTTATGAACATATGTATTTGTGTTTACATTTATTCTACACATACATTAAGTTACACATTTACATTTACGCATTTGGCAGATGCTTTTATCCAAAGCGACTTACAGTGCATTCAAGTTATACATTTATCTTAGTACATGTACTCCCTAGGAAACGAACCCACGACCTCTTGCGTTGCTAATGCAATGCTCTACCACTGAGCTACAGGAGAATTTTATCAGAGTGTGTGTTCCCTGGAAATCCAACCCACAACCAAAGGGAATAAACCTGTATGCTTACAGTATACTTAATATACAGTCCCTGTATTTGGAGTAGAAGTTTGGACTGCGCCACATGCTTGCTGTTTTCGCTTGTGATTTTTATGATATTTTAATGATGTTCTATGTTGTATTGTGCAGCAATTTGAAACATTGGTGGGTGAGGGTGGGGGGCAGATGAGTGGAGGGCAGAAGCAGAGAATCGCCATTGCCCGAGCCCTCGTCCGGAATCCCAGAATCCTTCTGTTAGACATGGCCACATCAGCGCTGGACAACGAGAGTGAGGCTGTAGTTCAGGAGGCCTTAGACATGGTGGCTTTTTATTTTCTAAATACCAACAGAAAACAAAATTTCCGACTGTATCTTCTTCTAAAGATTTTCAACTACATCCATCAAATGTTGTTCAGGCTCGACTGGGCAGAACGACGATCAGTATTGCGCATCGTCTGTCTACAATCCGTAACGCTGATGTGATCGTGGGCTTTGAGCACGGGCGAGCTGTAGAAAGGGGAACACACAACCAGCTGATGGACAGGAAGGGAGTGTACTTTACCCTGGTCACATTCCAGAATCGAGAAAATGATCCAGCCAATCAGAAACCAGAGAGCAGTAAGTAGAGTTTTATATGCAGGCTGTCAGTCCCACACACACACAATGATGAAGAAGGTTCATCTCAATTTTGTAATTATTTACTCACCCTCTTATTATTCCAAACACGTTTGCTGTTGTTGTATGTCCATCGAATACAAAAAGGATTTTTTGTATTCCAAAAGCTTTCTAAAAACAGTCATTTATAGGAACCAGGTCTGTCAAAACATCACAAAAGTATTTCCATACCACCTAATTAGTAATATACTAATATTGTACACCACCACAGCAGCTGCTGAGATGAGCATTCCTGAGAAAGATGAGTTTGAGGACATAAAGAGCTTCCGCAGAGGAAGTTATGAGGTTACTTTAAGGTACATGATCTCTGGTTTGAACATCTGAAAAGCTTCAAGTTTAGGATTTATATGATTATTTTATGTTTATGATTATTATGCTGAGAGCTGAAAACTCTCTGGTGTCTCACAGTCGCTGCTTGAGGCAGAGATCTCAGTCTCTCGTGTCTAACAGTCTTAGTGATGTCATGTGTGGAAAATTCAAATTCCACCCGGACCTGTTTGAAATGGAGGCAGAGCAAGATGAAGAGAAGGAGCAGGTCAGCACCTCTGCCAAACGTTCTGTCGTTTACGTTCTATATGGTTCTAAGTTCTTCCTCTTTTCCTGCAGAACAGCATAGGACAGGACGTCACAACGGTCGCCATGACACGGATTCTGCAGTATAATGTTCCTGAGTGGCCGTATATGCTGCTGGGCTCAATAGGGGCTGCCATCAATGGATCTATTAATCCTGTTTATGCTCTGCTGTTCAGCCAAATACTCGGGGTGAGATACGCATGCAGAACATGCCAGCAACGCTATAGCAATGTATTAAATCCACTCAGAAAAGGATACTAAAAAAGGCATATATAGCAACACCTTGGCAACCATTCACAACCTAAGAACAACTCACAATTAAAAATCTCTAGTTCATAAATCGTTTTGTTAAAGTATGTTCAAGAAACAGTCATTTTTGTTTTGTCATCACATTTGATGTTAGTTTCAAAGAATCTTCGCCTTTAATAAGTGTGATATTAAATGAAGGGTTGATGTGTAATAGTAATAAATCGCATTATGTAATTTTTTTTTTTTTAGACATTTTCAGTTCAAGACCTGGGTGAACAGAGGAGTCAGATCAATGGAGTTTGTATTCTGTTTGTCATCGTGGGGTTAATGAGTTTCTTCTCACAGTTCCTACAGGTATTAACACACCTCTGCTTTTATCTGCACTGAGAAGTGTGTGTGGTGATATCACATGTGAGTAGAGATCTCAGAAACTGTCATGTTGTACTGCAGGGTTACTCATTTGCTAAGTCAGGAGAGCTGTTGACTCACAGGTTGAGAAAACTTGGTTTTCAGGCCATGTTGAGGCAGGAGATCGGCTGGTTTGATGACCCTGTGAACAGTCCTGGTGCTCTGACCACCAGCCTCGCTAGTGACGCCTCTATGGTGCAGGGGGTGAGTTCACAACCATGTATACCACAACTAACGATGATAGCACAATTTTATTACTGGACACAGTTTGTATTTATAAAATTAGGATTTTATTAAGATTACAGGCCTATGGTGACACAAAAATGACACTAATTTATTAATAATGTGACATATGCAGAAAATGACTTTCATGATATGAGAGGTTCAGTTAAAGTGTTTTCATTTGCTGAATTAAAGATCATTTTAATGTTTTTTGTAAATTAAAAAGCAAATGTTTAGATTAAATTCAGTAAAGTGTCACATTAAAACCAAACCTTTATTTATAAAAGACAGATAGCGTTGTTGTTGAAAATGGTGTGATGTTTGGTGTTTAACGTGTCCTCTGTCACAGGCTACAGGTTCACAGATTGGCATGATTGTAAACTCTCTCACCAACATCGGCACGTCCTTCATTATGGCCTTTTACTACAGCTGGAAACTGACTGTGCTGATGACATGCTTCATGCCTCTGATCGGCCTGTCAGGAGTCTTTCAGGCCAAGATGTTGACAGGATTTGCTAATGAGGACAAGAAAGCCCTGGAGGCTGCTGGACAGGTAAAATCAGCTTATAAAATCATAGTTGTCACTCTGGTTTCTGATTGGATGAGCCACATGTGAATCACACACCTGTGACCTCACATACTATATTAATGTGTCATGTTGCTGTGCTGTTAGTTAGCCTCCTCAGGTTAGTTATGCTAATAAATTTTGTTACTTTTACTATAGATTATTAGTAAAGGTAACAATTTATCCAATATTAGTGTCTTATCCCATTGCTGTTGGATAACAGCAGTAAGCCCCCAGCTAAAATTATAGGTTGTAAGAGCGTTTCTCTAAAAAATTAACAAAAACATTAAAATTGTTAATAAGAACATTCAAAACGTACAGTTTTAAGATGTTATAGATGTTTAATGTAATTATGTACAAATTGTAAAATGTATATTTTAAAATGTTGTCATGACTCGTGCAGGTCTCCAGTGAAGCTCTGAGCAACATCCGGACCATCGCTGGTTTAGCTCAAGAGGAACACTTTGTGTCTCAGTACGAACAGCAGCTGGAGGCTCCGTATACAGCAGCTAAGAAGAAAGCTCATGTTTATGGGATCTGTTTCGCTTTTGCCCAGTGTGTGATTTTCATGGCCTACGCAGCCTCGTTTAGATTCGGTGGATTTCTGGTGAATAATGAGGGGCTTTCATACATGATGGTGTTCAGGTTAGTGCTGATACAGAGTGACGGATCTGATGATAACAGACCTTCCAATCTCCTTCAGCAGATTTCAGTGTAGAAATATGAAGCTTTTAGTTAAAAACTTTTTACACAGGTTTATGCCTTTGTGTGTGTTACTGCATACAGTATGTACAGTATTGTACCTGTTTAAACGTGCAGAGTTGAGTGTTTCTGAAGGGAACTGAATGTATGTAGGTGGATTGTGTAAGTGACACGTGTTTGTTCTTCAGAGTGATTTCTGCTCTCGTGATCAGCGGAACAGCTCTTGGCAGAGCTTCATCTTTCACTCCAGATTATACTAAGGCCAAGACTGCTGCTGCACAGCTCTTCAAACTGCTGGATAGAGTTCCAAAAATGAGCATCAGTGATAGAGAGGGACAAAGATGGGTATGAGAGCTCAGAATCACACAGCGCTCATCCATAAACCGCACTCAGAGAAGTCCAAACAAATGTAAAAAAACACAAGGAAATCCTCTGTGTGCAACAAGAATGTTCCTCAAAACATGCTTGTTAATTAATAGCCTCTCTTTTACTCATTATTTGGTCAGACCACTAAACATTAAGACATTTTCATATATATTCAATGAAATACATAAAATAACATTCATTTTCAATATGATGGTTCTAACTGGGTGCCACTTGCTGCTGAGTTCATCATTTCTCACATCAGATTGAGTCTCAGTGCTTTATGTTGTTTAGCAGTGGGAATGTGGTGTTTTCTGTGTGGTGATACAGGATGATTTTAAGGGCCGGGTGGAATTCAAGGGTTGCAGGTTCACGTACCCCAGTAGGCCAGACATCCAGGTGTTGCGGGGGCTGGAGGTGTCGGTCAGTCCGGGTCAGACGCTTGCATTCGTGGGCAGCAGTGGCTGTGGAAAAAGCACCAGTATTCAGCTGATGCAGCGATTCTATGACCCTGATGAAGGTCAAGTGGTATGACATCACATTCACTGTTTTACATTACTGGCTGTTACAGCTCTAGTATTATAGTATTATAAGGATTGGTGATATAGCTGAACATTATATGCTGTGACAGCTATAGTTGTTAAATCGATTTTTAAATGTTTCATGTTTCACCAAGAAATATATTTTTTAAGTTTATAGTGTTTTCAGTAAATTATTATTATTTATCATTTTCATTTATATGCACTTGTATAACAATGTAAAACAGTAAAAAAAGACTGACTTTTCATTGTTGTTTTTCTCATTTTTTCTCCAGCTGATTGATGGGCATCCGTCTGACAGCATCTGTGTGCCCTTCCTGAGGTCTCAGATTGGTGTTGTCTGTCAGGAGCCAGTGCTGTTTGACTGCAGTATAGCAGAGAACATCCAGTATGGTGATAATTCTCGAACCATCAGCATGGAGGAAGTTATTCAGGCGGCTAAACAGGCCTATCTGCACGATTTTGTGATGACACTGCCTGATGTGTGTTACATTTGTCTTCTGATCACAGCTGAGAATTTGGGATTAAACTAAAACGGTTTCATTGCTTAATGTTGTTGTGTTTTTCAGAAATACAATACGCTGGTGGGTGCTCAGGGATCTCAGCTGTCTCGTGGACAGAAACAACGTATCGCGATAGCCCGGGCCATCGTGAGAAACCCCAAAATTCTGCTCCTGGATGAAGCTACTTCTGCATTAGATACAGAGAGTGAGAAGGTACAAATACTGGTACTGTAAATGCTGACTGTAATTTACTGTATGATTTAAATACAGTACAGTTTACACAATAACAGTAGATTACAGCTAATACTTACAAGATGTGCATGTTTGAGTGATCTACTGCTTTAATAGTTTTTAAAACATTCAATAAATGTCATTAAATCAGACCACCGTCACATTGAACAGTATATTCAGTGGAATGTGTTTTTTAATCTTCAGACAGTGCAGGCAGCTCTGGACGAGGCTCGTCAGGGACGCACGTGTATCATCATCGCTCACAGACTGTCCACCATTCAGACGGCTGACATCATTGCTGTGATGTCACAGGGCGTGGTCATTGAGCAGGGAGCCCATGAGTCGCTCATGGCCAAGAAAGGGGCCTATTACAAACTGGTTACCACAGGGGCCTCCATTAGTTAAAATATATAATATAAATATTAATATGAAGCATGTAATTTCTGCAGTGCTTGAATTACAAAATGGAATTATGTCACTAAACGAAATAATAATAATGTTTCAGACACTTCCACCTCCTGCTATTGGCTGACCAAACTGCCGGTAAACAAACAGCTTTAGCTCAGTTTGGTGCTAATGTTGTGATGTAGCAGAGATATCACAAAGTGTTTTTGATAAGTACAGAATTATACTTTGATAACAATTCATATGGTGAACCTGGATGACAATTATGGTTATAGAAGAAACTATAAAAGAACTGTTTGATTTATTCTGTGAAAATGGTGACAGTCAAACATTTGATTTGTGCTTGAACGTCTGTGTGTGTTGCGATTGTGATTCTGGGACAGGATGTTCCGGTCATGTGCTGAGCAGCTAAAGATACTCTGTCTTTGAACTGTGACGGAGCGGGACTGATTGTTTAGTCTGAATGTTTAGTCAATGTTTGCTAAAGGATCTTGTAATTATCTTTTTGGTATCAGATCTATCACTCTACGCAGGTTTTGTCAATTTGTATACACTATGAAGATCTCTGAGAATATATTTGATCTGTCATTTATTTTGAAATAAAGGACACGATTAATAATCACATGATACCCACTCTCCTAAAGTCAGACTTTTCACTACCAGCATAACGTCTGACACACATTTCTTCCTTGTCTGATCAAGAATTGCCCACTTAGACAAAGAGAGACTAAACGTCATGAAAAAATAAACACAGTTCTGCTCGTCTAAATGCCATTTAGAAGGCGTTAAATTTACTGAAGTAAAAAAGTGCTTGTGATTTTTGTTGTCCAGTAATTTATACAGTCCAAGTAAAATCTGCACATCTGGTGCCGTTCAAAGCTCAGGACAAATTGTTCTTTGCAAAGAAAAGTATATACACACAGTGTTCAAAAACAATGTTCAAAGACATACAATTAAATACAAATTTCTTTATATGCAAAATATATAAAACTCAATCCATCAAGCAGCTCCATCTTTCTGTTCTGATAATGACATCATCAACTCATTATCCTAATGAGGTGGGAGGGGCCAGTTATTAAAAACAGGTGATTCTGTGGGCTGTTGACTCCAGTCTAGTGAAATGGGGGTTGCCATTCTGCTCATCTATTGTTTATCCACCACATTATCTTTACAAAAAATGAAAAACACAACCAGCATGTAAATCTAATCTAGTTTTAGTTTTTTAACAAACTACACCACAATAATGGAATAGACACCATATGTTGGGCAAATTCCTTTTTAAATCAACCTTATTAAACTGACACGGGAAAAGAAACTTGACCACAAGTATTTCATTATAGACATTTGATTTTGTTAGTTGTTTTTTTAAAACATGGCATTTCATCAGTGGATATGTGGCTATTAATCATGGTGTGACACCAGTCCTCTTTTTTTCACTGTTTGGATAGCTGCCATTTACTGCCAAACTAAAACTCCAGACTAATAATTACGACTTTCATATGACAACCCAGCTATAATAGAGGAACAATGTAGACATCAGACATCTGTGGTGAAATGCAGGATGAATGACCCTAAAGAGCCTCAAAACAAGCCTACATCTCACATCCTTCAAATGTGTTTGTGTCTGGAATAATCCAGCAGTTTCTGCTGACTGGAAGAGCTGGAAAAACACATTATATTACATAGATATTACAAATTAAAGAGAGACTCAAAATAAAACCACTCAAAGTGCTGTTGATTTGTAGTGTTTATTTAAAATACATGGCAACATTATTCATTAGAACGGCTGATAAGATTTTCCAGCAAAGGCAAATTTTAGTCTTTGCCTTTTTGACATTCAATGTACACCCCACAACATAGAAACTTGCAGCAGCTGCTCAGCTGTAGCTTCTTCACTTTATCTTTCCAGCACTCAAAACACTCGAGCAGAGAGAGATTGTGTCAGCCACACTGCTGAAAGATGAGCAAACAAATGAAAGACCTGTGCAGTAGCTTTTAATCTAAACTTAAAAAGCGAATTAAAAAAGCCCCAAAACACAACTGTAGTAACATACCATATGACTGATGCTAAAGACTGATATTTTCAGAATCTCATGTGTATCTTGTTTTTGAAGTGTAAATGATTAAGGAATAAAACAAGCCTTGTTCATGATGGGCCTGAAGATAACTTCGTTTTCCCACTGGAATACTTCCAAGGAAAATGTTTTCTAAAGGTTTATTTTTTTCTTTAAAAAGCAGCTGATTCTAATGTATTTCATTCTTTGCAGACAATTTGTTTCTCGAAATACTTCCAGTGTCTTTTTTTAGGTGATCCATGATAAACCACTAGCAGGTTTATGCTGATCGGTTTTAAACAACTCAAGAACTCTGGTTTGGCTTGGGAAATTCTTTTGCAGTTTTAAACCCTTATCTCTTTATACCAGCATGGCTTTGGTGCTGAAGTGGGTCACAGATACTGTACTCAGTCTGTACATCAAATAACACCGGCCTGCATTTCCACTTACGTGAGACCCAAACGATGATGTAAATGACTGTCTTACCCTTAGTTTTGAGAGGCCAAAAACACTCTACAAAAGCATGCAAACAGTGCAACAACATGTCTTGCATTACTGTAGTGGTGTAGCGTATGTTTTGACAGATGCAGAGCAGAATTTTGGATGGAAATGTGTGGAACAGTTTCATCAGCAGCATCAGAAAATGCAAATTTATTAAACTTATTTAGTTCTCCTGTAGCTCAGTGGTAGAGCATTGCGTTAGCAGCGCAAGAGGTGGTGGGTTCGATTCACAGGGAGCACATGTAGTGACAAAAATGTATAACTTGAATGCACTGTAAGTCGCTTTGGATAAAAGTGTCTGCCAAATGTGTAAATGTAAATGTAAACAGATGAAAAAAATAAATAGAAAAGACACAAAGAAAACTACCTTTCCCATGATGCCAAAAAACAAGTGCAGCAGCATGCTCACATAATCCTGAAAGAAACGCGTTCACCTGATGTGAGCTGCAGGAATTGAATACCCAATGAACCACAAAAGCAAATGAACAAACAAACTGTAAAAGGCAAAACATCTTGGGTTAGAGGCTGGGAGAGATGGTGAAAAACTGCTGACTGAAATGGAACCGCATTGACACAAAGCAGTGATGCAGGTACCATCTTGCTCCTGAAGGTCCAGGATGGTTAGTGTTCGTCCAGGCAGGGGCCTGGGGTCAGGAAGCCATTGGTGCCATGGGCCCGTTGGTCCCATTAGTGTGTTTCTGAATCAGAAGCTTGTCTTCATCAGAGCTGGTCTCAATATCACTGTGGAGAAGGTGAAACACTTTAGTGTGTTTCTGAATCAGAAGCTTGTCTTCATCAGAGCTGGTCTCAATATCACTGTGGAGAAGGTGAAACACTTTAGTGTGTTTCTGAATCAGAAGCTTGTCTTCATCAGAGCTGGTCTCAATATCACTGTGGAGAAGGTGAAACACATTAGTGTGTTTCTGAATCAGAAGCTTGTCTTCATCAGAGCTGGTCTCAATATCACTGTGGAGAAGGTGAAACACTTTAGTGTGTTTCTGAATCAGAAGCTTGTCTTCATCAGAGCTGGTCTCAATATCACTGTGGAGAAGGTGAAACACTTTAGTGTGTTTCTGAATCAGAAGCTTGTCTTCATCAGAGCTGGTCTCAATATCACTGTGGAGAAGGTGAAACACATTAGTGTGTTTCTGAATCAGAAGCTTGTCTTCATCAGAGCTGGTCTCAATATCACTGTGGAGAAGGTGAAACACTTTAGTGTGTTTCTGAATCAGAAGCTTGTCTTCATCAGAGCTGGTCTCAATATCACTGTGGAGAAGGTGAAACACTTTAGTGTGTTTCTGAATCAGAAGCTTGTCTTCATCAGAGCTGGTCTCAATATCACTGTGGAGAAGGTGAAACACATTAGTGTGTTTCTGAATCAGAAGCTTGTCTTCATCAGAGCTGGTCTCAATATCACTGTGGAGAAGGTGAAACACATTAGTGTGTTTCTGAATCAGAAGCTTGTCTTCATCAGAGCTGGTCTCAATATCACTGTGGAGAAGGTGAAACACATTAGTGTGTTTCTGAATCAGAAGCTTGTCTTCATCAGAGCTGGTCTCAATATCACTGTGGAGAAGGTGAAACACTTTAGTGTGTTTCTGAATCAGAAGCTTGTCTTCATCAGAGCTGGTCTCAATATCACTGTGGAGAAGGTGAAACACTTTAGTGTGTTTCTGAATCAGAAGCTTGTCTTCATCAGAGCTGGTCTCAATATCACTGTGGAGAAGGTGAAACACTTTAGTGTGTTTCTGAATCAGAAGCTTGTCTTCATCAGAGCTGGTCTCAATATCACTGTGGAGAAGGTGAAACACTTTAGTGTGTTTCTGAATCAGAAGCTTGTCTTCATCAGAGCTGGTCTCAATATCACTGTGGAGAAGGTGAAACACTTTAGTGTGTTTCTGAATCAGAAGCTTGTCTTCATCAGAGCTGGTCTCAATATCACTGTGGAGAAGGTGAAACACTTTAGTGTGTTTCTGAATCAGAAGCTTGTCTTCATCAGAGCTGGTCTCAATATCACTGTGGAGAAGGTGAAACACTTTAGTGTGTTTCTGAATCAGAAGCTTGTCTTCATCAGAGCTGGTCTCAGTATCACTGTGGAGAAGGTGAAACACTTTAGTGTGTTTCTGAATCAGAAGCTTGTCTTCATCAGAGCTGGTCTCAGTATCACTGTGGAGAAGGTGAAACACATTAGTGTGTTTCTGAATCAGAAGCTTGTCTTCATCAGAGCTGGTCTCAGTATCACTGTGGAGAAGGTGAAACACTTTAGTGTGTTTCTGAATCAGAAGCTTGTCTTCATCAGAGCTGGTCTCAATATCACTGTGGAGAAGGTGAAACACTTTAGTGTGTTTCTGAATCAGAAGCTTGTCTTCATCAGAGCTGGTCTCAGTATCACTGTGGAGAAGGTGAAACACTTTAGTGTGTTTCTGAATCAGAAGCTTGTCTTCATCAGAGCTGGTCTCAATATCACTGTGGAGAAGGTGAAACACTTTAGTGTGTTTCTGAATCAGAAGCTTGTCTTCATCAGAGCTGGTCTCAATATCACTGTGGAGAAGGTGAAACACTTTAGTGTGTTTCTGAATCAGAAGCTTGTCTTCATCAGAGCTGGTCTCAATATCACTGTGGAGAAGGTGAAACACTTTAGTGTGTTTCTGAATCAGAAGCTTGTCTTCATCAGAGCTGGTCTCAATATCACTGTGGAGAAGGTGAAACACATTAGTGTGTTTCTGAATCAGAAGCTTGTCTTCATCAGAGCTGGTCTCAATATCACTGTGGAGAAGGTGAAACACTTTAGTGTGTTTCTGAATCAGAAGCTTGTCTTCATCAGAGCTGGTCTCAATATCACTGTGGAGAAGGTGAAACACTTTAGTGTGTTTCTGAATCAGAAGCTTGTCTTCATCAGAGCTGGTCTCAATATCACTGTGGAGAAGGTGAAACACTTTAGTGTGTTTCTGAATCAGAAGCTTGTCTTCATCAGAGCTGGTCTCAATATCACTGTGGAGAAGGTGAAACACTTTAGTGTGTTTCTGAATCAGAAGCTTGTCTTCATCAGAGCTGGTCTCAATATCACTGTGGAGAAGGTGAAACACTTTAGTGTGTTTCTGAATCAGAAGCTTGTCTTCATCAGAGCTGGTCTCAATATCACTGTGGAGAAGGTGAAACACTTTAGTGTGTTTCTGAATCAGAAGCTTGTCTTCATCAGAGCTGGTCTCAATATCACTGTGGAGAAGGTGAAACACTTTAGTGTGTTTCTGAATCAGAAGCTTGTCTTCATCAGAGCTGGTCTCAATATCACTGTGGAGAAGGTGAAACACTTTAGTGTGTTTCTGAATCAGAAGCTTGTCTTCATCAGAGCTGGTCTCAATATCACTGTGGAGAAGGTGAAACACATTAGTGTGTTTCTGAATCAGAAGCTTGTCTTCATCAGAGCTGGTCTCAATATCACTGTGGAGAAGGTGAAACACTTTAGTGTGTTTCTGAATCAGAAGCTTGTCTTCATCAGAGCTGGTCTCAGTATCACTGTGGTCATCCTTTGACACCTGAGAAGGTGAAACACAGTTCAAATGAAACTCCAGGCAGCGTCCCAGCGTTTTGACAGTTTTTGTGTAATTCTTGCCCTCTTCTCTTGTATGTCTGTCAGACTCAGTGATTAGGAATGGAAGAGAGCAGACACACTAAATGACAGACTCTGGCATTTCACAAAGATGTTGTGTCATTCACTGCAAAGGCGTTTTGGAGCAAGTCAATGTGAAGTCTGTCAATCAGTGTGAAGCCAAACAAATGTATTCAGGTGCAATTCACTGAGTAATTTCCTTTTATGTTTTGGTTCAGGCGTGAACATCTGCTTATTAAATGGCGACATCTGCTGGGCAATAACATTTGTTTCAATGCTGAGATTGTGCTTTTAAAGGTTTTAAGACATTACACATCGAAAGTCTAATAATCAGTAAGGAGTCTTCATCTAATGTTCCTGTAATTATTTCTGATATGTGTGTGATAAACATTGTGTACACACAGACTGAGTTTATGAAGGCTTCTTTATACTAATATTTAATATTTATGTACATATTTCACAAGTCTGGAACAACAGCTGTTCTTTCAGCACGTATCATTTTCATGTCAATTATCACCTGCAACACGCACTTACACCTCGTTTAATATACAATATGTTCGTTTAATATGTTTACTTTAAGGCATATGTTCTGTTCTTAAAAAACTTTTTTCTATTATCAGGATATCTCATACTTTACATTTTTAGGCAATTTAAAGGAAGTTTACACTGTTGCAATAAAACAGGTGAATCTGGGTAACTGTCTTTTGAAATGTGACCGAGACAGCTGAAAATCTGTGAGATATTAAAACGTCCAAACACTCAAACAATGTTTGTCAATTCAGGCATCTATGAATTTGCTTTGCACAGACATTTCACCCCGGGTTAACAATATTATAGTTTGAGACTGGAATCATGAATAGTAATTACCTAACATTTGTGGAAGTTGTTTTCCGTTGTTTTGCTTTACTTTCAGATTTGTTATTAGTGTTATTATTATTGTTGTTATTATTGTTATTATTATTATTATTATTAGTAGTAGTATTAAATTAGCAAAAACGACTGCAACGTTACGAACCTACGAAAGTTACAATAAACGTCATCACAGGTCTGTTAATATCCATAAGCTACATCTTCGCCCAATGATGAAGATGTCGCCACGCCCACAATGAATATTCATGAGCCGGGCCCTCGCCGTAGTAGGCTCGTGGGTCTCTCTCCGGATGCGGTAGTGACGCAGCAGCGGCTGTGAGGTGAGCCGGTGAGAGCGACTCCCGCGGCTGCGTCATGGCGGAGCAGAGCGACTGCCCGGCGGCTGTCCAGACCCTGCAGCCGCTTACCGTCAGCTGGCCTATTGTAAAGGAGGCGTACGAGCTGCAGGAGGTGATCGGTGAGTGGCGGCCTCATTCGTCCCTGTAGCGGGAGGACGAGCCCGTTCGGCGCTGGACTTTGTTGTTCGTGTCATTGAGGGCCTGCCGGCTTTTCTCACATGCAGCGGACGATGACAGCCGTGCGATGCGGATGTAACGCGTCGCAATGCTGCTTGAGCTTCATTCACAGAGACCTTCCGTCCGGCGGAAATGATGCGGAACACACCGGAGGGTGACGCGGTACTCAGCGTGATGCACAGTGTGTTCATTTCCTCATCTCGGAGATGATGCTCTGTGGTGGCATGTACACATCAGGCAACTGTTTAATTACTATTGTTAATTAAACCGTGTTGTGTAGAAACTACACGGAACAGGAATACACGTTGACATTACAGAGGTTTCATGCGCATACAAATTCAAACTAACAAATAGAAAGAAAGAATCAACTTAAAGGGCTAGTGCTTGTTTTGTAAATCATGTGCTTCTGTTACGGGCACAAGATTTGTGCCATTTTTATCACATCGAGTGATCGAGGATCGAGTCGTGTTTGTGTAAGGATCGAGTCATGTTTGTGTAAGGATCGAGTCATGTTTGTGTAAGGATCGAGTCGTGTTTGTGTAAGGATCGAGTCATGTTTGTGTAAGGATCGAGTCATGTTTGTGTAAGGATCGAGTCGTGTTTGTATATGGATCGAGTCGTGTTTGTGTAAGGATCGAGTCATGTTTGTGTAAGGATCGAGTCATGTTTGTGTATGGATCGAGTCATGTTTGTGTAAGGATCGAGTCATGTTTGTGTAAGGATCGAGTCGTGTTTGTGTAAGGATCGAGTCATGTTTGTGTAAGGATCGAGTCGTGTTTGTGTAAGGATCGAGTCGTGTTTGTGTAAGGATCGAGTCGTGTTTGTGTAAGGATCGAGTCGTGTTTGTATAAGGATCGTGTCATGTTTGTATAAAGATCGTGTCATGTTTGTGTAAGGATCGAGTCATGTTTGTGTAAGGATCGAGTCGTGTTTGTATAAGGATCGAGTCGTGTTTGTATAAGGATCGAGTCGTGTTTGTGTAAGGATCGAGTCGTGTTTGTATAAGGATCGAGTCATGTTTGTGTAAGGATCGAGTCGTGTTTGTGTAAGGATCGAGTCGTGTTTGTATAAGGATCGAGTCGTGTTTGTATAAGGATCGAGTCGTGTTTGTATAAGGATCGAGTCGTGTTTGTGTAAGGATCGAGTCGTGTTTGTGTAAGGATCGAGTCATGTTTGTATAAGAATCGAGTCGTGTTTGTATAAGGATCGAGTCGTGTTTGTGTAAGGATCGAGTCGTGTTTGTGTAAGGATCGAGTCGTGTTTGTGTAAGGATGAGTCGTGTTTGTGTATGGATCGAGTCGTGTTTGTGTAAGGATCGAGTCGTGTTTGTGTAAGGATCGAGTCGTGTTTGTGTAAGGATCGAGTCATGTTTGTGTAAGGATCGAGTCATGTTTGTGTTGCTCATTGCATCTGGAGTGTGTGTAGATCTGTAGCAGTTTGTTACTGAATGGTGGCGATTTCAGATTGCTTTACACCTTCTGTTTGTGACGCTGCGTTTATTCATTCAAACGCCTTTAGCAGAAGTATGCGTGTTTCGGTGGGCTGAAGTCGTCTGGCTGTGTATAGATGATGTTCTGGTCTTTATATCTATACAGATGATGTTCTGGTCTTTATATCTATACAGATGATGTTCTGGTCTTTATATCTATACAGATGGTGTTCTGGTCTTTATATCTATACAGATGGTGTTCAGGTCTTTATATCTATACAGATGATGTTCTGGTCTTTATATCTATACAGATGGTGTTCTGGTCTTTATATCTATACAGATGGTGTTCTGGTCTTTATATCTATACAGATGATGTTCAGGTCTTTATATCTATACAGATGATGTTCTGGTCTTTATATCTATACAGATGATGTTCTGGTCTTTATATCTATACAGATGGTGTTCTGGTCTTTATATCTATACAGATGGTGTTCTGGTCTTTATATCTATACAGATGGTGTTCTGGTCTTTATATCTATACAGATGGTGTTCTGGTCTTTATATCTATACAGATGATGTTCTGGTCTTTATATCTATACAGATGATGTTCTGGTCTTTATATCTATACAGATGGTGTTCTGGTCTTTATATCTATACAGATGGTGTTCTGGTCTTTATATCTATACAGATGGTGTTCTGGTCTTTATATCTATACAGATGGTGTTCTGGTCTTTATATCTATACAGATGGTGTTCTGGTCTTTATATCTATACAGATGGTGTTCTGGTCTTTATATCTATACAGATGGTGTTCTGGTCTTTATATCTATACAGATGGTGTTCTGGTCTTTATATCTATACAGATGGTGTTCTGGTCTTTATATCTATACAGATGGTGTTCTGGTCTTTATATCTATACAGATGGTGTTCTCTTTATATCTATACAGAGTGTGTTCTGGTCTTTATATCTATACAGATGGTGTTCTGGTCTTTATATCTATACAGATGGTGTTCTGGTCTTTATATCTATACAGATGGTGTTCTGGTCTTTATATCTATACAGATGGTGTTCTGGTCTTTATATCTATACAGATGATGTTAAGGTCTTTATATCTATACAGATGATGTTCTGGTCTTTATATCTATATAGATGATGTTCTGGTCTTTATATCTATATAGATGGTGTTCTGGTCTTTATATCTATACAGATGGTGTTCTGGTCTTTATATCTATACAGATGGTGTTCTGGTCTTTATATCTATACAGATGGTGTTCTGGTCTTTATATCTATACAGATGGTGTTCTGGTCTTTATATCTATACAGATGGTGTTCTGGTCTTTATATCTATACAGATGGTGTTCTGGTCTTTATATCTATATAGATGGTGTTCTGGTCTTTATATCTATATAGATGGTGTTCTGGTCTATCTTTCAGCTCAGATCTACTGTATCTCTCGGGTATCTTTCAGCTCAGATCTACTGTATCTCTCGGGTATCTTTCAGCTCTGATCTACTGTATCTCTCGGGTATCTTTCAGCTCAGATCTACTGTATCTCTCGGGTATCTTTCAGCTCAGATCTACTGTATCTCTCGGGTATCTTTCAGCTCAGATCTACTGTATCTCTCGGGTATCTTTCAGCTCTGATCTACTGTATCTCTCGGGTATCTTTCAGCTCTGATCTACTGTATCTCTCGGGTATCTTTCAGCTCAGATCTACTGTATCTCTCGGGTATCTTTCAGCTCAGATCTACTGTATCTCTCGGGTATCTTTCAGCTCAGATCTACTGTATCTCTCGGGTATCTTTCAGCTCTGATGAGCAGTGTGAGTGCTGTACGCTCAGTGTGTGTGCAGATGAAGTGTGAAGTGATGTATCTGATGTGAATCGGCGATTGCTTTGTAATGTTTCAGGCATGGTAAATGTGTGGTATTTTACTGGGCTTGATCTCACAACACACACAAACATCTGTTATCAGTCCTGTAGCACATGAATGATGTGTTGTGCACATGCTTTTATGTTCCAGAGGGCTTTTATTCAGAAAAGTGTGTTTGACACGGCACATGCATTGCTCACTGTGTGTGTTGTGTGGTGCAGGCAGTGGAGCCACAGCTGTGGTGCAGGCAGCGCTGTGCAGCCCTCGACAGGAGCGTGTGGCCATCAAGAGAATCAACCTGGAAAAATGCCAGACCAGCATGGACGAGCTGCTGGTGAGAAACCACACAAACACATCTGTCTGTTCCTGCAGGTTTCAACCATACAAATGCACCTATGCATGCTAACACACAAACATGACTTTCCTATTCACACACTGTATTATATAGGATCTAGCATGTATGTTTGTTTATTTTACAAAATAGTTTCTCAAAAATGCTTTATATCTGTCAGAGAGACAGCACTGTCTCTTAAAGCACGCTGTCTGTCATCAGAGAATGATGGTTGACTGTTCTGCTGTGAAAAAAAATTATTCTCAACAATGGGAAGTTACAATAAACATCTCAGATTCACTCAGATTGGCAGATACAGAAATAAGGATTTGTGTCATTTTTTGTGGAACCTTATATGGCACTTTTTCCATTTTCTTCCGCTTTTGCTCCTGATCTTTTGGAAAAGTTTAATTTAGGAGCTCAACTGGTGGAGCAAGGGTTTATGGGTAATATGTTCAATTCTTAGGGGACACACATACTTACAATATGTCTGCCAATTTCACAGATGATAAAAGTGTCTGTGAAATGCATAACCGTACATGTAAGGTGTTTTGACAAAAAATCTCAGTAAGGAAACGCAGATTAGCTCTTCAGTCAGCTGTGATTAGAGCGTTTGACTGATATTTAAAGCAGTAAAGTCCTCAATCCTTAGAAACAGACACTTTCTAAATTTCTGTTTCAGTGATAAATAGCATAGCAACAATAATTTGTTAATTGTCCAAACTGAACAGACTCTGTGTCCACAGAAAGAGATTCAAGCCATGAGTCAGTGTAACCACCCGAATGTGGTGACCTACTTCACTTCATTTGTTGTGAAGGATGAACTTTGGCTGGTGATGAAGCTGCTCAGTGGAGGTGAGCAGAATCTTTTCTATTGTAACATAACGTTACATATTTTATCTGATTACTTCTGATCAAGACTAAATTTACCAGGAAGTTTTCTGACACAGGTCTGTTTGGTCATGCAGGTTCAGTGTTGGACATCATTAAACACACCTTCAGCAAAGGAGAACATAAAAACGGAGTCCTAGATGAACCCACAATAGCCACTATATTGAAGGAAGTCCTGGAGGGGTTAGATTATCTACACAAGAACGGCCAGATTCACAGGTGAGGAATCTCCATTTCCAACACCTCTGGAAGAATCATATTTATATAATAAAGTTTATTATAATAAATTATGACATGATTGTTTTGTCTTGATTTCAGGGATGTTAAAGCAGGTAATATTCTACTAGGAGAAGATGGCTCAGTACAAATCGCAGGTTTGTAACTGAACATGTTATATTTACATGGTGTGTAAAGCAAATTACGTGTTACAGCACATTATTTATTGTTTTAGTCCTTCTTTAATAACATCTTGGCTTCCTTAAAGTAACTAGTGATATTGTTTGGTTAACCCATAGTGGTTAAGCCTGGTTAAGCCTGGTTAAGCCTGGTTAAACCTGTTTAAACAGATCCACAATGAGACTACTTACAAAGAGCCTTAATTTTAGTATTTGACATTTTTTTCATTAAAATTGTCTTATGATCACAACAATTTGAGTGAAAAGCTAACTGAAAAATTAACATGAATTTAAGAATCTTTTGCTATTTTATCTGTTTATCTTTTGCTATAATGACAGTTTCCACAGGTTTGTGCAGAACCTGATAATCCATGTTATTCTGACACGATCTGAGAATCATGACACTGATGGTGGACAGAAGTGTTAAATTCCTGAAATGTTTTCTTTCCTCACTTGTGGTTTCTGTCTGATCTGGTTCTTGAATATTGATCATTTATATAATGTAACATGTTTTCACTACAGATCTTGGCTTAAGATTGTAGCTCATTACGGATTTTTCTGTTGAATGATTTGGTAAAATAATGTAAACTTTTGCATATACATGCAAGGGTAATTCACATGAAATCTGTCTGTTCAGGTCACATTTTATCCAATGATCATAATATTTTAATTGTAGGAAATTAATTTCATTAAGATTTTTTGGTCTGACAGATTGATAGCAAGGTACACAAAAGTACAAGCAGTTTTCTGTACATGCATGCATTCCACACAAGCAGGTTTTCATTAGTTTCAGATTAAACATGGTGTCAAACAAGACTGAGATCCTTTTAAACATTTACATTTAAACTAAACATCTGAAGTGGTTTCAGTGTTTTTCTGCAGATGTTTTTGCCCTTTTGGTCTGTCACAGAGTTTAATAAGGTGGTTAATTACTTTTATTGGTTCACTCTGTAGATTTTGGCGTGAGTGCTTTTCTGTCCACTGGTGGGGATGTTACTAGACACAAAGTCAGGAAAACATTTGTGGGGACCCCATGCTGGATGGCCCCGGAGGTTATGGAGCAGGTCAGTTTGCTATAACATTTTAATAGTGTACTAAATACTGTATGCTAAAATGTATTTAATATGTAAATTGTGAAATGTGTTTAGACTGTATTGCTGTTAATAAAGCGCATATGTCACATAAATTATGAAGAGTTTTATTAGATAAAGAAACAGCTGTACATGCTGTATATGTCATAGTGTTTGTCTTTCTGTGGCTGCAGGTACGAGGTTATGATTTCAAAGCTGACATTTGGAGTTTTGGAATCACTGCCATTGAACTGGCCACAGGCTCTGCGCCCTACCACAGATACCCCCCGATGAAGGTAACCAGCGTGACTGGCAGCGTGTGGCCGTTCAGCACAAACAGACATGAATGCTGCCACAGAACAGCAGTGTGCTGCTTTCAACAGTCATTATGCGACGTGTGTTTAGAGGTTTATAGACACAAATATTAATGCCTGTCACACCAAACCAATTCACGGGTTTATGTTTCATAACAGTATTTTCATGCCCTTTTTACAACTATTCCATATGTAATAATAACATTTACAGTAAATATAACATTTACGACTTACAAAGAGACGTACAATAGACATGTTTATTTACATTTTCTGTGCAGCACACTGTATGTTAACTGAATGTATTTCATTTAGTATTGTTTAATGTAGTAATGTAATGTTGTGATTCATGTTCTTCCTTTATTACATCATTTACTTTTTTACTACAATGAAATGAAAAAAGGAGATTTGTTGAGTGATGCTGTTCTATATTCAGTGATAATCTTCATCTCTGCTTGTGTTTAAACAAGGGCACAGGTTTCCATGAGCTGTCAGTAGCATTAAAGACTTCCTCTTGAACCCACCAATGAGGTGCTTCATGCAGATCTGCTGGTTTCAGGTTTTAATGCTCACCCTGCAGAACGATCCTCCGACCCTGGAGACTGGAGTCGAGGACAAAGAGATGGTGAAGAAATACGGCAAATCCTTCAGAAAACTCATATCTCTGTGCCTTCAGAAGGACCCAGCAAAAAGGTATCGTGAAACTGACAGTAGAGTTTTGTTACTCACACACATTAGAAAAATAAGTGAGAGAGAAGAGTTATTTCTGCTGAACTAGCCACATGCTGCTAAAGTGTTTCCCTGCAGAAACATTAACCCGGCTCAAGTTACAAACATATTGATTTATAATGTGTGATGTATTAAGTAGCAGTTTATTGTCTGTCCTTCAGCAGTGCCTGTGCTGAAAACCTCTTTCTCTCTGTTTGGGCTCTCTGAAGCTGTTTAATTAGGCACAAATAGATGCAGATGAACTGATGCAAAACTGTTGCCGCTCCTTTCTCTGTTAAAACATCAGCTGCTTAATACATCAGGCAGTCATTGTCTGGGTGTTTTTGTCTTGGAATATGTAAGGGTTTGAGGGCCCAGGGGAGGTGTGAGAGCAGTTGAGGTAGGATGATGAAATCATTGACTTCCCGGGCCAAACAATTCTTTCCATTCTCTTTGGAATAAACCCCGCCTCTTTTCCACATAAATTCAGATTATAAAAGATTGTGCCTTTTATAATCTGAATTTATCTGAAAACAAATCTGAAACAAAATGTTTCGCTGTTTAACTGGTGTTTAATTAAAAAAAAAAAATAATAATAATAAATCCCTGCTTCTAGTCCTTCTTTCTCTCTAGTAACAGAACACAATGTCCGCTTGTAAATGTAGCTTTGCAGACTCGGCTCGTTGGCGTGCAAGACAAAATGTTCAATGCTCTCGTCCTTTGTAAGTCGCTTTGGATAAAAGCATCTGCTAAATGACTAAATGTAAATGTAATGTAAATGTAATTGGTGCAATTCGCATTGAGTGTTATCACTCTGGAAAACAGGTGGTAAATGGAATTTTATTAAGAAGAGATGTTTGTGTATGTGATGTTCTTGTAGTCATGGCAACAGTATTTCATCAAATGATGAGAGAAGTGATGCAGAAGTGTTTTGTTCAAGCGTGTGTTTGGCATTTAAAGAGCTGATTCAGGTATCTGGATCAAGTGGTCATGCTGTATATTCCCGGTAAAAAACAGCGGAGTGCAGTAGTCTGCAACCAGGCCAGCAGAAACATCCTTCTTATTGAGCCGTGATTAATATACATACTGTATTTGCCTTGAAATGTCAGCTTTAACTTCTCTAACTCAGTTTTCCTCCACAGGCCGACTGCAGCAGAGCTTTTGAAGTGTAAATTTTTTCAGAAGGCAAAGGTATGGCTCTATATTCACTCTCCCTCTTTAAAAACTTCAGCTGCTGCTTCACAGCAGTCCGCCACTGATACACTGTATTTCTCTTTCTGTCTGTGTTGTAGAATCGAGAGTATTTGATTGAAAAGCTGTTAAGTAAAGGGCCAAATATAAGCCAAAGAGCCAAAAAGGTAAAACTTTCTGATTCTTTAACACGATTTTGTGTGGACGTTTTCTCACAGTGCTTTAGAGAAAAAAAATGATATGGCACTGATTTACTTACGTTGTGAAAGTACAGTTACAAATAATTTAGTCTTATAAAAAATTCTTGGTTTTAGTTGTATGTATTTATTTGTATTTCTGCATTATAAAAATGGACCTGGCAGGGATGTTGGAAAATGTTTAATACCCAAATTCCAGGCTGTGCACTTTAATTCTTAACAGATGATGTGTGTCTCTGCTCTCATGCTCAGTACAGATCATCTGTGATCACCTCCATCTTAACAGTTACTGAGTGTGTAACTCATCTGTTCAGACAGAAAAACACTTTCAGTGGGTTATTTCACAAAAGAGTGTGACATTTTTCTGTAGTGGTGTAGCTGTCAGACAAGCAGAACCAGTGAAATATCCACACACGGCAGGTTGGGAAATTGTATTAAATATTGACAATACATGCAGAATTTTGGCTGTCTGAAGAAAGTGACCTTCTGAAGCGATTTCATAGCAAACCATTTTAATATCAAGATATCAAATATCATTAACAGATGGAGCTGAAGAAAATATTAAGATCAGTATGTGAACACACAGAGAATCAGAAGCACCTCACACACACACACTGCTATAAGTTTCTCCATTTGAATTATAGGCATGCATCAGAAAATGTGTTGGTACCGATATGGTACTGAACAGCATTTCTTGCAAAGATGATGACCTGAGTGTGCAGATTACTGCTTTTAAAAGGACAGCTGCTTTTAAAGGCAGACTTGTAAGGGAAGTGAAATAATTACTGCAGAAGATGCGTTTAGGATTGATCTGGGTGATATGTGGGGATGCCTGGACAAAGAACTCGTCCTGCTTTCACTAACACACACAATTCATCAGTGTTGACAGGCAGAGGGTTCAAGAAACAAAGACAGCTGGTTGTTGGGTTGCAGCGAGTTAGATTACTCTGGTTAGATTTGACAACACTTCTCTTTACTGGAGATTTTTAGGGAAGATGACCTGTGGGAAATGTTGTGTTTGTAACCTCTAGCCTGAACATTAGCATTTGTTATTGTATTGTACAGTATTAAAACTTTCAGTCTGCAGAAGTCATAAATTGACAGTGTGTCTTTAAATAGTTTGAGGTGCATTTAACTGCCACCATCTGCTCTTTCTTCAGACAACGTAAAATTCTGTTGTTTAATGTCTAGTAGAGCTACAAGGTGAATTATGAAATGAATTTATTCTCATGAATATAGCGATAAATGTGCAGCTATTGACTGTCCTGTGTGTGTGTCGCCCTCATTCATTGCTGTCGTGTCTGTGTGCTGTTGTGACCCGCCTCTCTCCCACACGATGTATCCTGTCACCAAACTCATAACAGACCCACAGCCTGTATCATAAAGATCAGTACATCATTTCATTTAGAAGCAGTCAAGACTGTTCTTTTGACAAGTGTTCGTAAGATGAAGTTGAGCGGTTTTATTTTGGCCAATAGAGGGCACCAGTTTTCTGGTTTGTCTCTGGTGGACACATGGCTTCACTCACATGATAAATGGGTTGATGTACGGAGTCAAAACTGAACTTTTCATTGAAGTTCATAAAGTTAATGCAGCTGGAAAAAGTGGGCAGATTCTTTAGTTCTGACATTACACTGTTTTTCTTCATTAATTTAATTACATTTTCAAAAAAAATTGTTGAAAAAATGATGTTGTTTTTCAGTGTTTCATTATTTGTTTTGTGTAATTGACTGTCTGCTTCACAACACTCTGCACTAGAGAGCATTTTACCACCGGCTATCTCAGCTCACATAATGCCTCAAAATGATTGTGTGTGTGTGTGTGAAAGCTCAGTGCAGCTGACCTGCTTGTGTTTCTCCTGTGCACACAGCCTGCAGGTGTAGTTTGTCATAATGTGGGGATGTTTGTTTGTTGCTTTTATTTCTGTCATTTGCTTTGAAGGATCCAGAGCAGTGAAAACACAGCACCGGTCCGGGTTCATGTTCTGAAAGAGATCAGGACTGTGGGACAGGGGTACATCTTATCTCTCTTGCTTTTCTAGTTCTCTCTGGTTTGAGATGAGCGTTCCTGACTTTCCTGTCGCTTTATTAAACAGATGCTGAGTGTCTTTTTATCAGGACTGTGCAGACAGATGTGTGTGCTGTGGGTTCAGTTCACGTGACTAATTTTGTGATGCAGCCAATATGATTTTGTTCAATATTCCCTGTGCAGCTAATGTCAGAAAGCGTCAGTGATCAGACCCGGTCTGATATTCTCAGTCTAGCATCACATATTTCAGTCATTCAGAGAGTTTAGTGTCTCAGATATATCTGGATCTGAAGAGAAAGCATCATGTACTCACTTGGGAAGGCAGTGAAAGCAGCAGGAACTCTTTCAGAGTCTTTCAGATTTTAGCTCTGCTGTCTGGTTCAGTTCACTAATGATTCTGGACATGAACTGTCCATTTCTGACAGGAATTCTTGACATTTGTCTTTTACATGCAGTTCAGGAATGGGTTTATTCTGGAAACTTATTCAAATAAGTCAAAAGTCATAACCAAGAAGCACTGATTATTTTACAGAAGCAGAATAGTGGTTGTGTACACGAATAACTAGTTAACTTTCTACTAAATGCCTCAAACAAAAGTGAGCATATTTCAAAGATTTGATGCTGCTAACCTAGGAATTGTAGACAAATCCGGTCATTAGTTGTTTTTCTGGGGTGCTCACTATATAAACCTGGTACCTTGTAAACATGAATTTATTAGCAGATAGTCCAGATTTCTGTATATTGTACAGTACCAGCTAATCAGATTGAAAACTCAGCTTTCAGCGGTTTTATTTTTGTGTGTGGTATGCTTCAGTGACTAGAACAAGAATGCAAAACATTTTCTTAATATAGAAATACCTAAATGTCATTATATCAGAAACAACTTGAAACAGAATTCTGTACAATATTAATTACATTTATGCCTCCAAAAATCCAGCAGGGTACGACCAAGAAAGCATAATATCAAATACAAGCTTAGATTTGTCATTTATGGTCCAGTTGAAGCTTTTGAGTCCAAGTAATTTTTTTCTTTACTGAGTTATTAGATTCTCTTAAAGAAAGAAACTAAGAGATTAGAAACTCTTAGAAAGAAAGAGTGATTGGGAAAATACTTTCAGGATGAAATCTGTAAAAGTTGGCATCACTCTTGCATGACACTGTGGTCTGTTCACACCTGCAGGTCAGAAGGGTTCCGGGTTCGAGTGGTCACCTGCACAAGACTGAAGATGGTGATTGGGAGTGGAGTGATGATGAAATGGACGAGATAAGTGAAGAGGGAAAGGCAGCTGTCAATCATGGGAGGGTGGGTGTGGCCTTAATCCTAATGATTCATGGAAATGGAATAGAAAACATAATAAAGACTCCCTTAAGCAAACATTAAGACAGTATTCCTTTAATTGTGATATTGTAATAAAGGAAAACTAATGTGAATTTCTGTCTTTAAGAGAATTGTAAGGGTAATATTTTATTTTATATATAAAGACACATTCAGTGGGGACAGAAACATGTACTGCATAGCCAGGCTGACCTAAATAAGATGCAAAGTGATGCACTCTCTTCCTCCAGCTGTTTGATGAATATTTGACTAATCATACCTGTAGTGTACAGGAAGTGAAGTTCTGGGGGAGGTGAAAAATTCAGGTGACACAGTTTGATCAAAACTTTTTTATTGGTAAATGTTGACTGTATAGCATTCAAATGTCTCCATCAGGAAGTTATGGTCAGAACCCCTGAAGCGACACGTCCTCAAATCAGTGTTCACTAATAAAGTTTGAGACGTACTTGTTTATTCTTTATTGTGGTATGCAAATGAGTGCTGATTGCACTCCCACACAAATAACTGCATCTGTCTGTTGTACTTTGTATGAGGGGGACACATAATTAAATCTTGTCTTATTGCTTTTGCAGTCACGCAGGGTCAAAGACGAGCACCAGCACGTAAGTCAGAGTTTTGTTTTTCATTCCAACATAAAACATTTATTTATTTGTGTGGAGTAACATATTATTCCTTTAAATGTATTTAAAGACAACATGAAATTACAATTGACTCTAATTACTTTCTTAACGCTTGTTTGTGTCTTATTGTGAGTGATTTCTCAGTGCATGCTTCTGCATGCTGCCTGCTAAGGGCTCACTAGTAAACAGACTCTAAGCCTGACTATTAAACATACTGATGGGCCACAAACAGCTTTTTGCGAGAATGACCAGACCAGTATATTGTACCGACCTAGGGTTGGGCTTTATTCACATGGACCCGTAAGCACGCACCTAGCAACAGACCAATCAGAACTCCTTAGCAACTGCATAGAAACACCCTGGTGGGCACCTTGGCTGTGGCTGAGAGTTTGTGCAGGCAAGCACCATTGACAATTTCTTCAGTGACTGTAAGAATCTGGTCAAATATCCGGTTGCACTTGGAAATGTCACACTGTGAAAGTGAAATGAGTTGGGAAAGTCGTTTTAGATTGACTTCAAGTTGCGCTGTAGCTAAAATGTTAGAAGACATTAAAGGCTATAAATTGGAGCTAACAGACAGCAGGTTTGCCTGACTGTGTTTGGTTCTGCTGAGATTTAATTAACGACCAGGTATCGTTAGATCCATTTAATTGAGAGTATCAGGGGATTTCAGTATTTGTCTAATAAACAATGTATTAAATAATGAACAGGTGTGGCCTTTTTAACCACACTGGACAAATAGCAATTAAGCAACACAAACACAGATAAATTCAGGACTCCAGCTCGTATTGTCATTGTAAACAGGGTTTGAGGCGGTAGAGAGCCCAGAACCCTCATCTGCTAAAGAAATGTCCCTGAAACAGTGAGGGATGTTTTTATGCACTCCTAAGCACTTCATTTTGCCTCTGCAGGGTGAAGTAAATGCCAACAATCTGCCGGTGGAGAATCTGTCCATTCAGCATCCCCAGGTGAGGGCCAGCTGGCCGGCCTGTGATTTGTCTTGATTCAGTGGCCCTGATTCTTCATGCTGTGAGGCGGCTGGTCACTGAATGGGCTTAACATGGGCCTGGGGACCCGACTGGACTTGAGGAAGCCTATTGGACTTAATATCTCCAAGAACCTGAGAAAGCACGTTCAGGGACTCCATTCCAAATCATTATTAGGCCTTTTGGCTGAAGTCAGCGCTGCACATCTGGTTTTTGGAACGTCATGCATTGTGAGGTGCTCAGTGGAAAATTTGGACTGAGTCAGTGAGTTCATCTGAATTCAAAACACTTTCAACAGAAAGTAGCTCACCTTAATGTTTTGTGTCTGTCAGGTTCAGCCGTTGGAGAAATCATTGGGTGTGCAGGGAGCAGTCAACATGGTCCTGCGGTTAAGGTGAGTAGAATGCTTCTTTTCACCCCCCCACTTCATTCTTTAATCTCCATCAGAAAGAGCATCTGAAGTCCTCAGGCGGCCTGTAAAGTGGTCACACAGTGGAGTGTGTGTCTTTTTTAAATGATCTCTCTCATAAATTCCTAAAAGACAAGGATCAGCAACTGTTCTGTGATCAGCAGAAAGGGGCAGTGTCAGAAATACAGCAGCAAATGGTTGTGTGCAGTCCTGTGGTATCTACTTTAGATTCTTGTGGTAATCTACACCTCAGTACTGTAATGGGAGATGAAGTCACAAATGGCAGGTTGACTGATCATTCTGAATGTGCCTTTGTTTGATTGTTTATTATTTTGATTCATGTGAATATATTCTCAGCTGCCAGTAAGCACACAGAACTCTGTGTAAGATGACTGCAAAAAAAGGTCCACAGATTGCGTGTGGGCACGAAGCACGTTCAAAACAAATTATTACATTGAAATCTTTCCGTCTTTCAGTCAATTATCTACTAACAGCCTCAGTTTAAAATGACAGACTGAACCTGTCAAGATCTTGCTTCAGTTCTCATCACAGAAACCTGTAAACAGCATCGATTCTGTGCCAAAAACAGACACCTAATCTAGCAACATGGACAGATGAGTTTGATCCCTTACAGAGCGAGAGAGAGAGAGAGAGAGAGAGAGAGAGAGGAGAAAACTGATAAACAGATGCAGAAGAGGGGAGACGAATGGCTGACGAATTTTCACTGTGAGGTCAGCAGTGAGTGCAGGTGTTCAGCTTATCAGACTGATAAAGATAATGGAGGAAAGCAACGGAATAAAACTGTTAGTGTGTGTTTGCTAAATGGTTAAAAGAAGTAACTTCAGTTAAATCTGCACGCAATTCCTGATGTAAATACACACAAGCAAATCAAGTGCAGGGTCAGAGGTCGAGCAGTAAGTCGTGTAAACAATACGATTCTGTGTGTGAAGCTCTGGTGAGGCTGACCAGAGATGAGCTGAGTGTGAAATTGGTTTTAAAAGCATCTTTGTTTGGCTGTATGAACAGGGCTGGGTGGCATGTCTGCGTGTAACGCATGATGGAGTTTGATCATATTCATTTTATTCATTTGCACCGATGCCAATCTCCTCATTCATTTGTTAATCCACCTGTTAAGAGAAAATAATCCATAGAGAAATACTTGTCATTTATAGACTGTATTCTTGGGATTATCCTTGCCACATGGTTACTTAATACATGAACACCAATTTTAGTAATATTTATAGCAAAAATATTTACAGCATAATGTACACTGTCATGTCACTCAAGCACTGATATTTAATTATTAAAATATAAGACTTTGGTCATACTGCTCACCCCTAGTTTATAATGTAAGTTTATGTAGCTTGACCATAGATGATCATAATTGTGAAATGTGTTTTGGCAGGGTCTTAGTTTGGTTATATTTGTTATTTTAATGTCTAAATAAATCTAATGACCTAGTTTAGTGAAAATATTCCATCTAAGTCCAAGAATAATGTACAAAAATAAAATATAAATGCTTACCCTCTTTTAAAAATAAATGAAACTGCTCTGAACACTGATGAGCAATCACAATGTTCACTTGTTTAAGAAGTTGTTTTAGCGGGTTTCCTGATATTCTAATTGATTTTTATTTTGAAACTGAAGCACAGTGTGAAATCTCTGAACACTATCATAGAAGCACAGAAAAGCAGAAGTCTATAAATCCGGGCTTTTCTGTAATTCAGCTGGCAGACAAACAAATGTCTGTGTTTGATAAGATAAGTGATGTGAAGAGGTGCTCAGAGAGAGAATCTCAGGAGAAGATGAATTGCCAGACATTGCTCTCATTTAGATTCTCTTCATTTCTAATTGACACCATGTAAGGAAACCTTACGTCATGAGAGGAGCAGAAACTGATACTCATTAAAGAGCTTGAGTTTGAAGATATTGTAAAATGTTAATAAACTCACACCTGTGCCAGCACAAAGGAGCCTGCAGTTACACTAATGAATTATATCATGTGGCAGAAGAGTTGCTTCTTGCAGTGCTTGTAATGATGTTACTCAATATTAAGTTTTTTTTAGCATATTTTATCAGTGATTTTGTCATAGATGATGAGGGTTTATGGTAATAACACAATAACACAAAGCTTCTAATGCCTCATGCCTTTATTATACTGACCTTTTCTTTCTGTCAAACATGATATGCAAAGAGCAAACACAGCAGAATGGACACTGTGTTTCACTTTTACATCTGTTCATTTAGCAGACGTTTTATAAAAATGAGCAATATGACAAGCAGTTCGTCAGACAAGAATTACAATGTCTGTAGTTTCATGCCACCAATTTGAAAATGTAAGCCACAATAAAACAGTAAACTAGAGAAAACGAAAACAGTTTACCTATCTATCTAAAGGGGATGTTTTATACACATCTAGTTATAAACACTATAACCTAAATCACACTGTAACATGATTGATGACATCTCATTATAGTGAACAAAACACACCAGCCTGCATATGTCCCACAGACCTCCATCTAGTGCACAGAGCCTCGGCACTCTAAACACAGGTTAGGTGGAGAGAGGCTCAGGGCAGGTGTAATTTTTCTAACCCTGACCTGTAATTGATGCTTTCCTTTAGTCTGTCAGTACTCTGACTCACACACTCAGTCTTTATTATTTATTTGGAAGTGGTCTGCTACAAATAGTGTCATATGTTGTGCTTCTGTAGCTCAGACTACAATAAAAACCTGTTTTTAAACTGATGTTTTTGGGCTAACATTAATTCGGCTTCGGCTAACCTGCAGCTGTGTTCAGAAAGACAAAAGGCCTTTGGCTGTGACTTCTGTTCTAGCAGCTGCCATGTTGAGTTTTGTGATGTGCCCAATTAATTTTTATATGAGTGCTCTGTGACCTCCATGTCTGGTTGGACTCTTCATTCACTAAAGCTAATGTCCACTCGCTCCCAGAGGAGGGATTTTCAGTCTTGTTTTCTTGTTAGAATAATTGTGACCAATTCACTTTGTGCTAAATCTATGTGCCATACAGCCTTTTCAAGCCATAGTGGGCTAATACAATGGAGCCAGGGGAGTGTTTAAATTCCCTCACATGTGTAGTCACACACACATAAAATCTACTATTAGTGTTATCCAGCCTGCTGGCTGTGAATGCATTTCCACTGTCACTCTGGTTTAGATCTCACTCAATGGTTTTAGGTGAGTTCTGTCAGCTCCCATTAGCCAACAGTGTGGAGTCTGGCGATCAGTCTTCTTGTAGAAATATGAGGAAGATTTGTCTGTGCCCTGAGACTGTATAGCATTCCTCCTCAAAGCTTTCATCGTTAGCGTGTAAAGACTCTCTGAAGGCGTGAGGCACCATTACATTTGGTGCTCTGTGGCGAAACTTCTTTGTAAAGGGTGAATTAAATTTAGTTGTGTTTCACAGTTGTGAATTTAGCCTGCTGGCTTGTATTTTTCTGACAGCTACTTGTGTCAGGCAGTCCAGTAATCTAGACTCTCCTTGTACTGTTCAACAGAATACAGCGTCAGGGGCTTTTTTATTCTAGAAAGCATCTGATTTACAATTCTTTATGACAAGATGATTTGATCAATATTATTAACTTAGACACACTGAAAAAGACGTAATGAAGGACTCTTTTAAAGTGAAGTGTGTCTTTTTGTGTGTTGAAGTACTTCCATCTTAAATGTAAAGAGAATGATAACTTAGCACAGTTTTTACATATTGTATGCACTGTTATTCACTACACTTGGATGTGTCTGATGTAATTTAGGGGGTATGATGCAGGCTTAGCTTTTGATTTGTGTGTTTATTATCTCTGTTTTCAACCCTTTAGACTAGACACAGCAGAAGAGAGAGAAGACTTATTAAAGCTGCTGGACTTTGAATTAAATCAGCTCCCTCAATTAACGTTTTACTCAAATTAGTTAGAGGCTCTTTGGAGAAAAATAAAGCGTGATGAAGGAAAGAAACTCGTAATTGCTCTTTTTCTGTTCGCTTATTAGTGCATTAGGGCTGGACACATTTCATCAGAATATAAAGAATGAAATAGTTTTGCCTAATTAAATGTCCATTTTAGACCAGTGATTGTTGTATGATTGTTGTATGTATGTGTGTATGTGAGTTTGTGTACTTCTGCCTTTGTGATTACCAGTGTGATCAGTTACAACATCAGAGTGAGGACAAAGAGAGTTAAAAAAGACATTTTGGCTGTTGGCATGTTGGTTTTAGGGTTCAAGTTAAAATTAGGTTAAGGTGAGGTTTAGGGTTAGGCACTTGGTTGTTATGGGTAAGGTTAGGGTAAGGGGTTAGAGATAGTATTGTGTCAGTGAGAGTCCTCACTAAGATAGCTTTACAAATGTGTGTGTGTGTGTGTGTGTGTGTGTGTGTGTGTGTGTGTGTGTGTGTGTGTGTGTGTGTGTGTGTGTGTGTGTGTGTGTGTGTGTGTGTGTAAACTTGTCTCTGCGTACTAAGCTAAAACTATAGAAAGTATTTTAACATCAAGAACACCACACTGCAGCTTTAAGGTTTACTGTGGTCGGCTGGTTAAAAGCTGTTGGCGACTGATGTCTCATGAGAGGAACATCAGATGAGTTAGTAGAAAAACTCAGGACCCGTGAACGGGGGGACCATTGAGAGAACCACCGCAGGAGGCTACATGGGGAAAATATCACCTGGAGCTCACAGGAGACTAGTGTCCGGTACAGGGCTTATTCCACACCCTCAAGCTCTGTCACCGCTGATTGGCTGGATAACAATGTTAGGGCAAATAGAAGCACACAAGCCTGAAGGCTGGTGGGGTCAGATTCAGTGTGCATGTACATGTGCGTGCGTGTGCAGGTGCATGCGTGTGTGAACGAGGGTCGCTGCATGTAAGCATCAGTGCCTGGCCTCTGAAATCTGTCAAAAAGGACAGTGAGCTGATTGTCTGTAAGCTGACAGATAGAAACACTAAAACATACAGATGTGATATTGTTTCTACCCAAACACCAGATGTAAGAAAATATGTCACACCCCTACAGACAGTTTAATTAGTCCTGATTTATCTCTGCCGGTGTGGTAGTTAAAAGTCCATTTTTACTCTTGAAAGGCCACCCTGTCATTGAAAAGCAGCTCTGCATCATAATGTGAAATCAGCTTTATAAAGCTCCTCTGAAATCTGCCGTTCACACATTAGCCTGGAGTGAGATGAGATTGATCAGTTAAGTGATCTACTTGAGAGGGTGGAGAGCCACATCACTGTTGCTGATTGCTCTCATTATAATCCAGCACTAGAGAAAATGAGGCTAATTTGAGTATCCACTGTTAATAGGTCCACTGAGCTCAATAATCCAGCTGCGGCTTTGAGCGGTGTTGAATCAGGTTACTCACACACACAGTTCTGTCATATGAAGTGTTGACCCTTCATAATATCCAACAGCTTGTATGTATACAACATTATCAGTGTCTTTGTTAACATCACACCCTAAAATGTAATCATTTCATGCTGTATTACAGTGATGTCACAACACAGAAGTCTTTGTGTCTGGTGAGATTTATCTGTCATTATTAGGCGTTATACTTAGTAAAAGTTTCATTCTTTGTATTTAAGACAGTTGAAGGTCAAAGAAAAGAATACTGTTGTTTTCTTTCATAAATGTCCAACCCCATAAACTATGTCCAAAGCTATTTAACAGTTAAGCATGTTTGGGGCTGTAATTACTCTTTATTGACTGTCACTAAGATACAGGTTAATACTCCCTCCCTCGCTTTTAATTAGTTAAATCTGCAGATGACCCGCTTTGTACAGTATTCAGAGGAATCAGGGAATATCATGACATCATGTCCAGGTCACATTTCACTCCAAAATTAATTCTGTTTAACAAATTAAATGCAGAAAATAGGCTTCATTTTCTTTAAAAAAAAAATTCAATTTTCTATGTCTTTCTTATTGAAAGAAAACAAAGTTGAAACATGTAAACATGTTTGTGCCAGATTTGTGATTTTCACCCAGACTGTCCACCTGCTTCTTGTCACTGGTTCACCCTGCACAGGAAGTACACGCTTCAGCTGACACAATCTCAGTGATGTGTGATCTCTCATAACTGCAGCAGTATTTTCAGAAATACAGAAGACTGCAGGTGACTGTGCAGGTTATTTGTGTCCACAGCCTTTCCTTCAGCTTTTGTACATCTTATGAGGTTTTCAGACCTTGTTGCTGAAGCAGAACATACAGTTTGATGTTGGAGAGAACAAAGTGAAGGTCTGGCTCAGATCTCACTGAATACACACAGCGCTTGATCATAAACATCAGTAAGAAGAAACCAAGCATAGCCCGACTCCAGGTGTGTTTACTGAGTCCAGCAGAACCTCAGGATGATGGAAACATGCTTCATAAAACATTAAGTATGAAGTGCCAGGAAATTTTCAATCTGCCCCCTTCACATTTTAGGAGATGTTTATTATGCGTCATACAATCATCAGGATTCTTTTTAGTAAGTCCTTCTATTATTTATTTTCCTGGGGGAGGGGCTCTTTACAGAGTGTTGTGAGCTGTTCTTTTGCTCTGGTGACCTGGAAAATGATTTCTCCTCCACAACCTGTAATTACAGGTCAACCTCGCAGGTTTACAAAACAGTTAATGTTGGCACTGATTGCTTACCAGCATAGTGAAAGTTCTTGGGAAATGATTATCTGGAGAGCTGAGAATACAGGACTCAGCTGAGACTCTTATTTATCTGTGTGTGTGTGATGGTCTCAAACACACTCGGTGAAACACAGTACAAATGGGTTGTGATCTCACTTGGATTTCTTACAGAAAGACAGACAGGTGGACACTCATTTCTCACCACAGTTCTCTCTCTCTCTCTCTCTCTCTCTCTCTCTCTCTCTCTCTCTCTCTCTCTCTCTCTCTCTCTCTCTCTCTCTCAGGAACTCGAGGAAAGAGCTGAATGACATTCGGTTTGAGTTCACACCAGGACAGGGTCAGTGCACTCATCACTCATTCTGCTGTGTTCTGTTGACTTCAGGTCCTCCTGGGAAGTTCCTACTCAGAACTTTAGAGATTGTGTTTCTTTGCTCTCACTTTTTTCTCTGGTAGTCACTCTAATACATCGTCTATATAAACAGTATAGCAAAGTCTCTGTTAGATGACAGTGTTGCAGGGTTGAGTTTGTGTGTGTGTGTGTGTGTGTGTGAACATGCTTTTTAATGTTGTGTTTGAAGATTCTCTGGCTGTGATCTCATGCTGTGTGTTTTCTCAGACACTGCTGATGGAGTTTCTCAGGAACTATTTTCTGCTGGGCTGGTCAACGGACATGATGTTGTAGTGGGTAATGAAGCTTTTCTCTTCTGTATTTAGATACACAATTACAGTAATGCTTTCCTCATTCAAAATATAAATACAAGTCCAACAGGACTGTCATGTCAGCCAGTAAAACAAACAATGAATGATTGCCAGACATTAAATTTTCTCCTACAACACTCCCACTGAAGTTTATATGTATGTCAGTATCCTTTTCACATGTTTTCTCAGTGGCTGCTAACCTTCAGAGGATTGTAGAAGACCCAGTTACCTATAAAGTATTAACCTTTAAACTGGTGAGTATTCAGATGGGAAATGTCACAAACCATCTTGGTGGGGTTCTCATGGGCATGGAAAACCTGAAAACACTGAGGGGAAAACTCATGGAACTCGCTGTTTTGTAAAATAAAAGTTTTAGTTATGCTCAAATTTCATTGACTGGAAGTTGCTGTGTGACAGGACAATCTGTTTAAAATGATTTTTAAAAATGCTTTATCACTAATCACAATTGATTGAAAAAGTCACAGCCATTTATTAGGCAGAAAGTGTTGGATAAACTGTATTTTGCTGTGTTGTAGCTGTTAATATTCATGGTGTATTGAATATGCACAGTGTGTCTCTCAGGTCCTGCGCAGGCATTCATTTATTATTGGTTGAAAGCTCTTCTTTGACAGCATAATTAATTTTTATTACATAATTCCTCATTGATTACTGTGAATTCATGACAGATTGTGAGAGAATATTAGTATCGTGTTTAATGTTGATTTTAATGCTTTAAAAATGGCAGAACTGGGCTGTTCTGACAGATACACAAACACTCAAATTAAAATGTCACCATGCCCTCCAATTAAACATGCAGACAAAGAGAAGCTGCATGCTGGAGCGCAGCCCTGCGGGGACATCCTGTGAGAATATCTGTAATATCAGGTCTGTTAAATGTATCTCTCTGTGGAGGAATAATGCCAGCTAGTGTTGATAGAAGATGCTCTGATCCGCCTCAGTGTTAGTTTTCTGCTGATGTCATATGCTTTTCTGTCAGATGGGACGTGGTTGTCTTCTGCTAATGTCATCTGTTTGGATAGAGTCCAGTGTGAGTGAGGTCCTGAACACTTCTGTTAGAGGAACAGTTTGATCCTAAAAGTTAAAATTTTTAATGACTGCTGTAAGAACAAGCTACAGACACGGTAAAACCTAGAGCTCTGAGCATGTGATATAGCAGCCGGATCTTCTTTTCTGCTGACAGACAGATATTCTCGCTAAATTGGACATAATATATTATTATATTACTATTATTATATTATTATGGATCATGGTAAGATAAGGAGATTGTGCTGAATACTGTCTGTCATGGACTTGCTTAAGAACTGATTTTTGTTTGTTTTAAGCAAAAAATGGAGCTTTAAAAAAACAAGAAAGTCTGAGTAATATTTGCTTCTTTTTAAAATATGATGGCAGCTAAAATGGCATGAGAATATAAAAGTTTTACATAAATATGTAAATTGTGTAAATAACGCTTAAATTTCACTTTAAGTAGGTGAACTTTTCAATAAACCGCAGGAAGTGCTAATCTTTGAGTGCAGGTCCCAGTGGATTGACCAATTCAGCAAGTGCTGTGTTTAATCACTGTGTTAGAGCGGTGAGTGTGTGGTAAACAACATCTGTGTGTTTGTATGCATCTGGTTCTGCTGCAGTCTTCTGTGGAGAGGCGTTGCATCTGCCTGTTCTTACCCTTCACCTCGCCGTCTGACCTTCCACAAACCCCCACAATGCATTTTTCTGCAAAGTTCTATCTGTGTTCAGATTCACCTGGTGTGCTTTGACAATCGTATTAGGGAGCATGCAGTTTTGTGGTTTAATTTCTGCCTGAACATCCCTTGAGAAAACATGATTTTTCCATCATGATTAAAACAACTCTACAGAATGTGGAGGAGTGTGTAACAAGAGGGTGTAGAAGGCACGTGTTTTGGGAATATCTCAGCCAGCCCGGTCCACTGATTTCATTCTCTAATATCACACACCATACACCATACAGATGATGTTTGTGGTTGCTTTGTTCTCACACACACCAGCTTGTGCACTGCATTGGGGCGACCACACACCAGAGTTTGCGCTGTGTCTAAGAAAGCTGGGATCTATTGATTTCAGTGTTGTTGATCGTAGAAAAAAATGCAAGAGTTGAGAAAGTGACCCCACCAGAAACACGCCCCTCCCCATCTCCTGTCCACCTGACAGTCCTTCTCTGTACCAGTGACTCTGGGAAACATTTGTACTGAATTCTACAACAGAGCGGTAGCAGAGACAAAGACAACACCAGAATTCCTCCCGTTTTCCTTCACCATGTCCTGACCTACCTTAGCTGTTTGTTAGTGTTGTACTGCAGACAGTAACCATTAAAAGAGCTTTGAGGGGTTCAATACAGGTTAGACTGTATTGACAGAATTTGTGTCATAATGTCAATTAACACAGAAAATAACTACTCAAACACACATTCAGAAGGGACTGGGCCAGTGATTCAGAGTGTTTAACAGCAGAAATGTAAAGCTGGTATTTTTGGGAGGCCTCATACTTTGGCCAAAAGATGTTCCCTTAGAAGGCGGTTTCATTTTGCTTTAGCTTTCCTTTGATGGGAGCATGAATGTGGTACTTCAAAATACAGCCAGCTAAGGCAGCTCACTAGCTTTTGGAACAGAGCCCAGATCAGGAAACAATCCTGTCACACAGGTCAGCATGTATAATGTTTAGTATAATGTTTATGTCTGTGTACCACCATTGCATGTGTCTTACTGTAACTTGTTTTAAACCTGATAAATTCAAAATAATTTTCAGTATTCATGCTACAAACACTGTTGATGATTAACTTGCTAAAACTCAGAACGCTGCTACAAATAATGTCACAAATGATGCACACTGTGTTTGTTTTTAAACCGCATTAACAATCCCGTGTGTGTGTGTCTCCAGGCATCTGGCTGTGACAGCTCAGAAATCCCAGATGAGATGAAGCTGATTGGCTTTGCGCAGTTGAGTGTCACTTGATACCGTCTCATTAGCACAAGAGAGGAGAGTGTCAGGAGAGACTGAACGTTAGAAGGAGATTTGGCACCATGCTGAAGAGCTCAAAGTTTCACCTCCTGCTTCCTCCTCCAGCTTCTGTTACAGCACCTCACCTGTGTTCTTCCTCATGAATGTTTGCACCTGTTCAATCAAACACAGCACTCTTCTTCAAAACAACACACACACCTGCCCCCACCCCACCAAACATTCAAACACTTGTTACCCAGAATTCAAAGCGGAACCGCGTCATCTCAGGAGGCAATAGCTAGTAAAATAATTACTTTTATTATTATTATGAATATTGTTTTACCTCTGCTTTTAACAAAGCTCTGTATTTTATTTTTATTGCTGAAAATGCCTTTTATTTCCTCTGTGTTGTAAGGGTCTCTTGTTCGCAGGTTGTAGACCACATAACTGAATGTAAAAAGCACATTTTCATGAATACATTATGAATGTTATTTGAACTGTATTGTACATAGATATTCTGATGTCCAGTGAAAAAACAAAAAATGTTTTTGTTTGTTTGGACTTACAAACCGGATGCTGCCATGTGCAAATCAGTTTTCTTTTTGGGACAGTGTTGATGCTTCAAAGCTTAGAGGTGCCTTGTTGTTGTTTTTATATTTGTGCCTAAGAAATATAGCTAACAAACCTGATGAAGCTGATTTTGTTCTACAGGCACAGAACAAAACGCTGCTTTTTAAGCAGATTAGTTGAAAGTATTTTCACTGGTCAGTGGCTCGCATTGAAGATAGTAGCTGATGCACTTTGATTTTTTTGTGGTGCACAGTACATGTGCCTGTGTCTGCAACCCCCGAGTCATACAGTTAACCTGTTGAAACTTTGTCATGTGACAAAGGTCATAGCCTCCACAATGCACACCTTAATCCTGATGTGTTTAAACAAGGAGAGGGCCGAGTACATGTTCTACAGCACTAGTGCGTTTGTTTTTAAGTCAGAATAACAAAGTATTTAGTGAAGGAAACCAAATGTCTACTACTGAATGACAGAAAAGCCATCTGTGTGTGCAAAACTAGTAGCATAAATCATTGTTTTCAACCCATATGTAAATAATGTCAACTAAAATTAAATACTTTATTGTTATTATAAGTTGATTTGTGTTTTCTATATACCATGTGTGTTTCTTCCTCCAGTTCATGGTCCCTTTCTGTAATCAGCAACAAATATACAATTTCTGCAAAAGAACAAATAAAAGAGAATTGCTTCTAATAAAACAGAGTGTGACTGTATTTGGGGAAAGAAAAGCACAATAACCATATAATCTGATTTTCTCCCCAAGAGGTTATTTTTATGCGGTAATTGCTAAAAAGTCAGTGACCACCAGCAAAGCCTAAGAAAGAGATACTAGAACATTCTAATCAAAACCTCAACACCAACTGTAGCTTTATTTATGAGAGCCCTTGTTAGTGCTGGGAGGCGTTAATATTCACTATATATTCATGATAGCTTAAAATTTTATAATTTTATTTTAGTTGTATGGTTGACATATATAAAGTATATTTCTACTCATTTCAAGTTAGCAATGAAAGAAATAATCAATTCAACAATTTAAAGTTGAGAAGATCTAAAGATCTAAGGTTTTTTTGTGCATCAAATGCTGCATAAAAAGTGGGTTACAATGAATACCATTCATAGAAAATGCTGCTTTTAATCCTGCCCTGACAACAGACTCCCTGGAATGCATCCCATAATTGACAGCCATTTCTGACTGAAAACCAGTCATATGAAGAACTGGTTCAATTATGTCACGTTGACAATGCCAAAGACTGTGTGTTTGACAGAATTTGGCATGGCCACCATCTGGCTCATCGTAAGCTGTCTGATCCACCAGCCAAGTGACAGTTTTTGGCAGGACCAGAGATGGGCAATTCCATTGAGATCTGAGGTGGTGAACTGGACACTTACTGTATACTTAAAGTGTTCTGCAAAATCATATTGTCAAGATTCGTGACAAATCTTTAAGAGCACAGACTGATCTCTGTGGTGTTAAAGAAAACATTGTTTTTCAAGCAATCAAAACTTGGTAATAAAATGGGCAGTTTCTGCGCTCTGCATTCTGGCCAACATTTCAATGTTGATTAGCAACAATAAACACAACAAATAAATGTTAGAAAAATTATTTTACTGTGATGAAGGGTTTTTAGGCACCTTTGCCCTAGAATCTCCCTTACCTGTAATCATGTCATCATTTAGAACATTGAATTAAGCACATTAAATATTTTTATGTAAAACATACACAGTATAATACAGTAGCGTCAATGGGGATAGTGTTCATTATTGTTTTCACAGTTAAACATCACTCCCCCTCAATAACCAAACCAATAAAAAAAGAAAAAACAAATGAATCATTTTGGCCTCAAATGCATCATACTCCAATAAAAGAGAGATTTTGTTCCCAGTCTCCGCTTGATTCAGTGCTGTACTGAATGGCACATTTACACTGCATTTCTCAAACAATGTTTCTACAGCAGATACTAGATGAAACTTGCTAAAGCATATAATTTACAATAAAACTACAAACATTTATCTGCTTTTTCTGAAGCAACTATGCTGATGCTTCTAGGAGTAAAAAAATAATGCTTATACTTGCTATAATACTGGATTTTCTTTCAAGATTAAAGCTGTTATATTTCTGAACATATAAACAAACAGAAACGAGATGCTTTACATTAATAAAGCAACTGTTAAAGAACTTTGCATGAACTTTTAAGAACTGTCACCCTCATTTACATGTAGGTCCAACATCTGCTGTAACTTTCCACATTTTCTGCATTAATTCTGGGAGTAACATCTGTTTAATTCCAGGAAACAGATTTAAACATGGTAAAATGTGTTAAGCAGTGCTGACAGCACTATGGGCTCACTGGCAGCTAAAAGCCCAAAAACGTGCAAAATTTAAAATGTTCAAATAAAGCTGGGCAAAAATAAATCAAATAAAACAAGTAAACATTAACTGACATTCATCTGAGTTGATACATAGTGTACACTGGCTTTGCACCTCCTGCAAAAGCAGACCATGTACAGTACTAGTTAGCATTAATGTATTCTAAACCAGCATGTTGGACCTTCACTAGTTTTAAACAGAGCAGCACAGTTATAATATTCACATGGATATCTCCTTAACAGTTCTCATTTCATTGCTGACTCATGAGATCTGTGGACTAAATCACTTTAAATGCCCCAGAAGAGTGTTTGTGTTTCTAAGATCTCTGCAGTATGAGCTTCACACCTCTCAGCCCTTCCTGTAGCATCTTTTGCACTGTGGATATAAAAAGGGCACATTAAAACAACATGAACCTCAGGCAGCAGCTTCATCTAACACTTCAGATGTTTTTTGCTGGTCATGTCGTTCCAGATCCTGTGCATCTCCTCAGGGGAGATCTGGTGTACGGTAACAACTCTGCGGTACCTGCAGAGACTGTAGGCCATTTTCCAGTGATTGAAGCCACTGTTCTGGTATGGATGGATCCCCAACTTCCTGAGACACACCCCAACGTAAACATCCTCCAGATGCAGGAGTCTGGTGTGCAGAGAGGTCTTGTAGATCAACTCTGCTACATCTGCTGAGAACACGTACCCAGTGCCCGAGCAGAAGGGAGGATACTTGCTCTCTGGATAAAGATCTCTAGGCATGTACCACTTGCTGCGCATGTCCCTTATAGGTCCTCCGTTGATGACGTATCCTGTGAAGTATCTCCGTCTGGGTTTGGTCGCTGGTTTCAGAAGTTTATACACCAAGTTGTCCATATTTACAAAGATATCACTGTCTGTTTTCATCACGTACTTTGCTTGGTTGCAGAAGGTGGCCACCCAGCGCATTCCCATCAATGTTTTAAGCGTGAGGTTGTGGTAGGAGTCGATGAAGTCCTCCACCACAATGTCATGAAAGATCTCGCTCTCCTGCTCCACCATCTGGTTGAGAACTGCGTCAGTGCTGCGTCCAAGCAGAAACAGTGTGATGATGTGAAGATCAGTGAATGTGCTCTCGTCGCCCCACGTCTCTCGGATCGCCTGCCGAGCATCAAACTCTTTGTGCGTTGTCGTTATGAGGATCACGAGGAACGGCACATTTGTGTCACATTTCTTTGGCTCGTTGATGATGTAACTGAAGCCGTGAGGGTTTAATGGACGTGTTCTGATGTTTGCAAAGGTGGCGTTGGAGTTTTTGAGGGGTTTGCGTGCAGGCATAGACAGCTGGTTCACGTAGGATGAGGTGGGTCTGGAGATACTCAGATACCACAGAGCGCTAGCCCAGCAGATAACTGTCAGCACGTACAGGCACGAGACTTTAGAAGGCATTATGATGCATTTACCTGCAGTTGCAGCTGTAAATCTGGAAGGGCTCTGCAGCCATTAGTGGTGGTGCCCCAGGGAGATCTTTGCTGCATTTGTACCCTGCACGACAATAACTGTCAGAAACGTATGGTGAAAATCCAACCTCTTCCCTTCATGTAAAACTGGTGGGAATTTGTTGCAGGGCTTGGAATTCTCCCCGGCTGTCTTCCACGTGTTCCAATGAAATCTGAAAACCAAAACATTTATGATCACTTATCTGAGCCCGACAGATTGTCATTATGATCTGTCCTTCAAAAATCTTTTGTTATACATAAAATAAGTAAATAATGAAGTCATTTACATTTGTAGCGAACTGTTCCTTTAAAAGGAGATAAAAGGACATAACCAGACATGAGGAACTTCAGTTACTGGAGTGAATTCAGAACCTCCCACCTGCTGTCGGCACGAACCACCCCCTGCCTGACAACATCTTTAAACAGCCAAATATTATGAATCGTATCAGGAGACGTGGCAGGAGATTTTAATGTGAGAATATGGTGGGATTTGCATATGTTTGGAAGCAGCAGTTGTCTGTTATGTTACTGGTATGGAAATGAGACGCTGTGAGATTTCTGCTCTGAGGATTACAGGCGTTTATATTTTGATAATGAAGTTCTGTCTGCATATAGAAGCTGCCTGAATGAATCTCTCTCTCAGTGGGGAAGATAATCTCAACTGCAGAGAAAATATCACAAGGGTGCTTTACAAACAAATGATTTATTGCAATATATTCCAAGCAAAACTGAACTGATATCTGAGCCAGGGATTTCATCTCAAAGTGTGACAATACTGACCTTAAACTCAGCGAGCAAAAGCCTATGCTTCTTTATGTACAGTTAATTTGCTTTTCCATCAGAAATATGGTAAATTAAATTAAACATGCAAATACATTTTACAAAACTTTCCAAATGCCTGGGGTTGAATTCTCGAGTTTGGGGTGAAATGATGTAAACATTTCTGTTTTTGAGAATCAGCAACACTAATCAACAAAATATTGTGGAAATATATCACCTGTGCTTACCAATTATCATTGTAGTTCCTGATTATAGTTTCTGACTGGAAGATGAGTCTTCTAGAAAAAAGACAAAAAAACGTATTAAATACATTTCAGTATATGAATTATTTTATTGCTATTTCATGTTCTATTATCTTTAGCAACATCTCAATTCTTGGTGTCATGCTGCCACACAATCCAGCAGCACTGATAACTCTCTGCTATGACATTCAGGAACCATAAGAACCAAACTAAATCAAACTCATACACTCTTATATATAGAGCGATGCCTTAAAAGAACCATTTCTGGTTCCTCAAAGAACCTTTAAGTGAAAGATCCTTAAAAAAGCCATTTCTTTCTCAATTTTTTATTATCTTTTATTAACCTCTACAACTACACAACAAAGAATGACTACAAAGAACCTTTTGTACAACAGAAAGGTTCTATGGCTATTAAAGGTTTTTATGGAATGATACAGCTTGACAGAGAACCTTTTAAGAACCTTTATTTTTCCACGTGTAGAAAACAGGCAGTATTGTGGGCTGCAGTCTGTCTGTGGTGCTCTTGGAATCTGTCCTCATCTGTGTCTGTGTTTCTGCTTCATGAAACACCTCAAACTGAGTCAGTTCATCAGTATTTTATTGTGACGTGCTGTGTGATGAGGAGGGAGTGAAATGACAGCTTATACAGCAGACTGAATAGAAAGGTAATATATGGCTGCCATCACTGAAGCTGCTCCACTATTAACAGATCTGGCAGTGATAAATCAAAAGATTCTTCAACAGCATCTGATGTTTACACACCGAATATAAAAAGTTGCTCTGGATAAAAGTGTCCAGTGTTGAATACAAGTAATAGTAATGATTAAATAGAAATCCTAATGAATTTATTAAGATTTATTAACATGGTTAACTCATTTACTTTGACAATAGTGTTCAGTGTGTGACTTCTAAACATCGACTGACAGCATACACACACACACAAATACGTTAAATACACTATGTTACACTTATATTTCATACTGTTGACATTTAATGAAAATAAATGCAGCAATTTAAATAATTTAACTGACTTCTACGAGACCCATCTGGACTTAAAATGATTTTAAGATGTTCTTCAAACCTCAGTAAACACCTGTGTAAAGAGCTGAGAGTAAACTCAGAGCTGAGAGTAAACTCAGAGCTGAGAGTAAACTCAGAGCTGAGAGTAAACTCAGAGCTGAGAGTAAACTCAGAGCTGAGAGTAAACTCAGAGCTGAGAGTAAACTCAGAGCTGAGAGTAAACACAGAGCTGAGAGTAAACTCAGAGCTGAGAGTAAACTCAGAGCTGAGAGTAAACTCAGAGCTGAGAGTAAACTCAGAGCTGAGAGTAAACACAGAGCTGAGAGTAAACACAGAGCTGAGAGTAAACACAGAGCTGAGAGTAAACACAGAGCTGAGAGTAAACACAGAGCTGAGAGTAAACACAGAGCTGAGAGTAAACACAGAGCTGAGAGTAAACACAGAGCTGAGAGTAAACACAGAGCTGAGAGTAAACACAGAGCTGAGAGTAAACACAGAGCTGAGAGTAAACTCAGAGCTGAGAGTAAACACAGAGCTGAGAGTAAACACAGAGCTGAGAGTAAACTCAGAGCTGAGAGTAAACTCAGAGCTGAGAGTAAACTCAAGAGCTGAGAGTAAACTCAAGAGCTGAGAGTAAACACAGAGCTGAGAGTAAACACAGAGCTGAGAGTAAACACAGAGCTGAGAGTAAACTCAGAGCTGAGAGTAAACTCAGAGCTGAGAGTAAACTCAGAGCTGAGAGTAAACTCAAGAGCTGAGAGTAAACACAGAGCTGAGAGTAAACTCAGAGCTGAGAGTAAACACAGAGCTGAGAGTAAACACAGAGCTGAGAGTAAACTCAGAGCTGAGAGTAAACACAGAGCTGAGAGTAAACACAGAGCTGAGAGTAAACTAATAAGAGCTGAGAGTAAACCAGTAACCAGAGCTGAGAGAAAAAGGCTGAGAGTAAACTCAGAGCTGAGAGTAAACACAGAGCTGAGAGTAAACACAGAGCTGAGAGTAAACACAGAGCTGAGAGTAAACTCAGAGCTGAGAGTAAACACACTGAGAGTAAACACAGAGCTGAGAGTAAACACAGAGCTGAGAGTAAACACAGAGCTGAGAGTAAACCAGAGCTGAGGTAAACAGAGCTGAGAGTAAACCAGAGCTGAGGTAAACACAGAGCTGAGAGTAAACACAGAGCTGAGAGTAAACTCAGAGCTGAGAGTAAACACAGAGCTGAGAGTAAACTCAGAGCTGAGAGTAAACTCAAGAGCTGAGAGTAAACACAGAGCTGAGAGTAAACACAGAGCTGAGAGTAAACACAGAGCTGAGAGTAAACTCAGACTGGTGTACACAGAGCTGAGAGTAAACACAGAGCTGAGAGTAAACACAGAGCTGAGAGTAAACTCAGAGCTGAGAGTAAACTCAGAGCTGAGAGTAAACACAGAGCTGAGAGTAAACACAGAGCTGAGAGTAAACACAGAGCTGAGAGTAAACACAGAGCTGAGAGTAAACTCAAGAGCTGAGAGTAAACTCAAGAGCTGAGAGTAAACACAGAGCTGAGAGTAAACTCAAGAGCTGAGAGTAAACACAGAGCTGAGAGTAAACACCGAGCTGAGAGTAAACTCAAGAGCTGAGAGTAAACTCAAGAGCTGAGAGTAAACTCAAGAGCTGAGAGTAAACTCAGAGCTGAGAGTAAACTCAGAGCTGAGAGTAAACTCAGAGCTGAGAGTAAACACAAGAGCTGAGAGTAAACTCAGAGCTGAGAGTAAAAAGAAAAATAGAAATGTTTGTCTTCATAATCATTTAGAAAATTGCTTGTCGTCTATAACGTTTTCTTTTCAGGCAGTTTTTACTCTGAAAACAAAATCACTGTATTGATTCAAGCAGGCTGAATATTTCTGTCACAATCTCTAACTAATGCATAACAAAATATGAAATATCAGCTGCTCTTGTAAACAATGGCATTTATCTGCTTATTTCTTTCTTAGAATCTTGATTCAAACACTCGTTTTATTTTTTTGTTACAGAATGAAATGGTGAGTACACACAGAGCTCTTTTGTTTCATAAGCTGGTGAATTTGCATATCAGTTCATTCAGGGACAAAACTGACCCCCTCTAAAGCAGAACCAATTCAGAAGATTCAATCCGCTCGCTCTGTTCCTAAACCTAGTGAGCTGCATTGCTGTCTGGGTAAATATATGTTGAACTGAATTATCAGTAAATTAATAATCAACATTTATCTCACCTCATTTGCCATCTTTTTCTGATCTTGCAGCAGTGCATTGTGGGATTGTCTACTTTACGAATGATACAAATGCTGGCTTTGGAATTTGGTCAAAAGAAAACATCTCAGAAGACCATTTGTATCAGGCTTGTCATAATGACAGCCAAATCTAACAATGACTGAAAAACAGGGACTGGATATCTAATACTTTTAAAACTGTGTAATACTAATTGATTCAACACGTGCATCATTTGTGTGAGTGACAGGAGGTCACCATGGCAACAGAACATTGGAATGACTGCCAGAGATGAACTCACAAAACATCACATTACAGCTTGACACACACACACACACGCGCACACACACACGCGCACACACACACGGGTGTTGAGCTGCTATACCTGAAGTCACATTGAGTTATAATGAGATCTTCTGCTCTGAGATGCCAGCAAATTCCCGAGAAATCTCCAAACATCTTTAACTCAATTATTACACACGAGATGCGAATCAGGCCCAAACTCTTGCAAATTTAACTTGCATTGCTGAAAGCACAACCCCCTCAACAACAAGCAGGCATTGCAAAACATCTTGCAAAATCATGTTTATTCATGAGAAGGAAAATATAAGTCATATCATGAACCGCAGGGAAAACATTCCAATCCACAAATAATTACACAGAACAACCAGAAGACACTGTGAGGTGATTTATGGTACGATGGGAAATCTGAGGTAGGGCACATTGTGAGGACACATTCATCAAAGCAGTGGTGTCTGTTACTTCTAGCCAGCAGCTGTCTGCAATCTACTGAGTGAAGAGGGCAATTGTACTGTCCTCTATACATCACAACAGAAGGTTTGATCTAAAGCCCTATACTGAAACAACCTGCCCTAAATACTAAATACGACATTTCTGTTTTAACAGATGCCACTGTTCAAGTCTTTATTTCTATGGAACCCATCAAAATTACATATAGAGTTTCTGTGTTTCTAACTTTGGTCTACAAATTCTTAAATGCAGCTAATATCTTATAGGCCACTCAATTACTATAATTTTATTATTTACACAACAATGAAGAACATTTATAAATGTCAGAAAACACTATACGAAATTCCAAAAAACAATGAAATGAAAACTAACTCTCAGTTCCTCACTAGCTCTTTATTTCCCTCAGTTGGGCTCCATCCGGTTAAACAGGACAGAATGTGTTACAGTGAAACAAAAGGACTACAAACACCACAGAGTCACGAACTCCACTGCCAGCACTTACTGAGGTTTGTTCTGCTGTTTCCCTCCAAAAATGATGTCACTTCCTGGAGAATGATGTCATTAAGGAAGTGACTTTTGTTAAAGTGGTATTATAAAAGACTACCAGGATGGAAAGTAATATTGAGAACAAAGGAAAAAACAATAAAGGGATTATCTATTAAAACTATGTTCTTATAAATACGCTTTGTCTGAAACATTTTGATTAGGAGAAATCAATAAACAGCTGAAATATTTTCTACATAAACTGGCCACAGTTAAATATCCAATACACAGGAAATATCCTGATGTTCTGATGATCTAAATCATGTTTTATCAGCCGAAACAGAATAAATCTGAGTGTTGAAATCTACAGTGAGCAAACATTTAATACTGCATCAAACACGCACACATTCTGTGTTTCTCATCTTCATCTTCGTTCCATTTGAAAGGCTCAGTTTAGCCCGGCTGCTTTAACGATGCATGAAGTAAGATTTCAGCTCTCCTGAGAGCATCTCTTTCCCATCAAAGTTCCAATTAAAGCCGGCCTGGATGAAACCTCTCGCATGATGCCAGACTTTGTTTTCAAATGGTAACACATAATGGAATGATCACAAATCAAACAACAACACTTTAGTCTGGCATCTAGTCACAGATGTGCTGTGAAGTCATATCACAGTGTTATTTTCGGCTGTGTTGTGTTAAAACGTCACAAAACCCAGAGCTGTAGAAACACATGAATTCTGAAGTTAAGAAAGAGGGATGTGGGGTTTCTGTTCAAATTTCACTCAAAGATAGGCTGTCTGAATGACTGCTTGTAAACTCTGTTTAATTTGTCTGAAGTTCACCTGATGTGTGTTCGCGTGAGTTCGGGTTTGGCTGACCAAAAGCGAAAGCGAAAATCTGTTTAAACGTTTACAGTTTGTGATTTGCAACATTATTAAGAAATGGGCCAAAAACTACAACAATAAATGGTCAGTGGAGTCTGTCAATCATACCAAATCATTATTAATAACGGGTGGTGCTGTTTGTCAGACAGCATCATCAGAACCTGCCTGAAGACCACAAATCAAAGTCACTCACTACATAAAAGTTCAGGACATGAGCTCTTCATTAAAGGGGGGAAAGATTACAGCAGCTGTGTCTCCAAAACACTGAACCCAGAAATCATAAAGAACAAAATCAGAAACTAGTTTAAGAAATTAAACGGCATCTATTGTGATTCACAGCGGCTCTGACACATCAGAACATCCCTGGTGCTCATAACTGACCGTTTCAGCTTTATATTGACATCAGAGTTTAAAAGCTTCACAGAAATAATTTCACATTTTATGCCATTTTTATTCCCTCATTCCTGCCTATATGTAAACATGTAAAACTCAATATCTGTTAAATTTCTTTAAAGATTTTATATATTTCTCTATATTTCTATCTTTTCCTAGTCTGGAAAACCACAATTTAGTACAATTGCATAATATTTCCTCCCTCTACTAAATACAGTAAAATGTGTCAGTAGCAACACGTATAATAAATTGAATGTTGTGTTTTGTGGAATATGGAAGCTAAATGACCACAACTTCAGCTAAATGACATACAACTTCATATTGTACACAACTCACATACAATGTATAAGAAAAACCAAGGCAAGAATTCACAGAACTGGCACCAATGTATATGTACACATGAAATAAACCTGCAGGCCTCAGCTGTGCGTCAACAGCTGCTAATGAAATAAAGCAGCACCAGCGCTCATGTTTTATTTGCAACAGTCGGACTGACACGCTAACATTAGCACCAGCTCATGATTTACATATTTGCAGCTTCAGGGACTGAATTCAATTGGGCTTTACTAAAACAGCACACATCAGTGCGGGAAAATCAATCAGACCATTAAATGAGAGCAGTTACATTAAGCTAAATGAAAAGCTGTGATATATTGCAGCAAAGCAGGGAAGCCAGATAAGCTCCTGAAATATGCATTAATGTTGCATTATTGCATACAGTGGGAATTTATTATTGAGGCAGCATTTATTTTCTGAGCTGGATAATTAACATTTAACACAGCTTTTATTTTGTAAATTATTTTTAAAGCAGCACTGTTTTACACTTATTTCCACACATTCTAAACATTTTTTTAAAGCACTTCACCTTTCTTCACATCCGTTAATTTCTTTATTATTTGTGATCCATTAAAAGTGTGTGGTGGTGTTTGTGTCTACAAAAAACGCTGTCCTCTGACTGTATTTTATTCTTTTTTTTATTTTATTCTATAGTGTCGTGCTGAACAACTGATCTGTAATGAACAGTGTGTCATCAGTAACACTGACACTAAATGCTTCTCTTCACATGTGCATGTTTTGTTCTCAATACATGACGCATATGTAACTGGAGATTTTTGGCCACATATAAACAATACATTTATAATCTGTAGTCATTAATTTAATTCATGCTAACATTATAAGCACTGCTGAATAAAATTATTTACATGACAAAGCTGGTATGTTTTGTACATTAAGCAATTTGGGCTAAAGAAATTGCAGAATATACAGTAATAATCTATAGAACAAACTCTACCCAGACTGTTCGATGAATTTTAAACTTTAGGAATCAAATGCCCCCCAAAAAAACTTAATAAAAGCTATCACAGCCACCAGAGTTTATTATTGTAATGTTTCTGAGACTACAGCAGCATGCAGTGCACGATTCCTCGAGTACCCCAAAGATTTCTACCAAAAATCAAATGTGACCAACAACAAAAGATCTAAATGACGGCCGGTATGCAGGATCTCTCAAACACAATAAGACCATATGTTTGTAAGTTCTGTCTGACAGCAGCAGTTACATCAGAGCAGCTGGTGACCCCCATCATTACTAAAAAAAGTCATGTGACACAAAGTGTTTGAGGCTGGAGTCCAGTCTTTCATTCTTCTATTGCGTTTGTTTCACTGGCTGCACTGAATTATGTTCATACGTTCATATGTTTCATGAAAATGTTCAGATGCGATAATCATAAAGCTGGCAGCAATCTAAACAATCTCTGTTCTAAAGTCTAGTGCTGTCTACTGCCTACTTAGAGCGCTGCATTGAAATGGAACCTCATGAGTGTAATAAATGTAGTATTTTACTATTATACAGTTAAATTAAAGTACTTAAGGATGATTTGGACAATTTAAGGATACAGTTCAGATCACAGCAGAACTGATCTGCAGAGGTCCTCACATATCTGCCGTTCTGTTTGGAAACCGCTAAACAGAATAATACAAAACTGAGCCTGCAGCATATTACTGTTATTACACACAGAATCAAGAGCACCGAGGAACCATCTCATCATCTGCAACACACAAAAGATGGAGACATGTTTTAGAGAATATCACACAGCTATTTCCATTCCATTACATCATTCACCTCACTGTGAACCCCAACTCCAGCATCGAAAACATCACATCATGTTCTGTTCCATACACTAATTAATCTTTGGCTTAAAAAGACCTGGAATGTGCTGTATGGACAACCTGAACTGCAATTTCATGGTGTGTGACGTGTCTGAGCTGCTTTGTGACGTGCACAGCTGAAGCAGTAAATAAATCATTAAACATGTCTAACACAATGAGAGGCATCTTCTAGAAGAGGCAGGAGGAAACACAGCAGTGTGATAGAGTGGAGTAATGATCTAACAATGTGTGTGTGTTCAAACTTCACTCACTACCTGCTACAAACAAAATACCTATGTATCCACAGCACTTTAATCACTCACAGAAAAAAGATAAAAAATGGCCCACAGCTTCAAAGTGAATTCCGGGCTTCCAGTTTGTCAGTCAATTAATCATGAGTTTGCAAGGTCAAAACTCAAACTTATGTTCTCTCTAATTACAACGCAATAGTGACAGATGGAGGTTCTCTAAAAATAAGGTAGCAAGATATTGTCCAATTAAGAATACAGTACCGCCACTTTCTTAAAATGTGCACAAACACACACCACACATGATGAATCACAAGCTTTCTATACAAAATGAAAAGGTGTGAACTCAAGAAAACTATTAAAAAAACTCACACTGTCAAACAAATGAGAAGTTGTGTGGCTGCACACAGACTGGATAATAAACTGTCATGAGTGTACAGTTAGGCTGAATGTACAGTACATGAAGTAAATTTAATAACAGTGTGTCAAGTGTGTCAACATCACAAACTGCCACATTAATACAGAACGATGAAGAGCACACATCAGCTGCACACTGTAGAATGTCTTACCGGTCAGAATTCAGAGTCAGAATCATTCATTTATAACAGTAGTTTTACTGTTTAGAGTGTTTTATTTTCAGATGTTACTTAATGTAAATCTGTATTTGCACTGGTGCCAGGCTAAGCATTCATTTCTCATGGATAATGATATCTTTGAATATTTTGAATCTTATCAAGATCCAATGAACCAAAAATGTTCCAAATGAATAATTGTATTTTTGAATGTATTATGAATGCCAAACAAAAGAAATAATGATTAAATGAGATCGAGCATCTTTCATTTGTAAAGTAATACATTTACTGACTCAAAAACCTAAACTGGGATTCAAAACAAGAAATAGACATCACTGTGATACAGATTGTGCTCTGATGTCACAGGATCCTGAAGGGATCCTGAAACGTTTGTCAGCACACACCTGCTAGAAAGAAGAGCATTCGAGGAGATTGCGTTGAAAGCGTTTTCCCGTTAATTATTAAACACGAATAAAAAAACAAATCAAATACACAGAAAAAGCAAGAACAGCTTATGCGCAAGGGAAGATTACAATAAATCACTGTTGCTGATCTATTTCAAGACCCTTAATGCCGTGTAAGCCTGTTTTAATGAACAAGGAGAGCCAACCCATATCCAAATGAAAACACAGCTGCAGTCGTATCCAGCATCACATGTACAGTATATGCACCACTCACCCGTGCCTCTCGCCACGCTATTTTCAATTTTAATTTCTCAATAAAACATCAGTTCAATAAGGGATGTTCCTCTCTAACATGCAGGAGCTCTCCAACTCAACGTTTCTAATTATTATTCCTCCAGATCCTGTGTCACTGAAATACCCCTCCCCCCATCTATTTATTAATTCTTAATTATTTATTTAGACTTTTAATTTTAGGAGTCTTTAAATTCTTTTATTAGAGCAAGGCAATGTCATCCGGTCAGTCAGTCGTTGTTCTTTGATATGTTCTTGGTGTACGCGAGGTCATATCTGTTTAAGCTATATTCATTTATCTCAACTAATAATGCGACTTCTTCGTGGTAGGGGTGTATTAAATTTTAGGACTTTTTTAATTGAATGTGCAGACACCTTGTTTACGTCATCAGAACACATAAAACTGAATCACTCCTGTTCTAATCGCTGAAGCAGTCTGAACCGATGCTTCTGACTCGATACATATAATAGGTTTATATATAATAGAAATCAGCCTTTGCTGGTACATAAAATAACTACCACATTCTTTTTCTTTATTCTAAAAACATTTTTTTACACTATTTCATATCACTTGATAAAATCTACTAACTATAAGTTACTTTGCAACTTTGTTAATTAGCAGTCACTAGAGTATTAAGAGACCGTCTGCTTAATATCTGCTAACACTTTATTGTAATTTAACTTCAAATACATGTTAACTTATTTTACTAACCCTTACCTAACAGTCTACTAAAATAAGTTGTAACCTAACAATCTGTAATGAGAGTTAGGTTACATGAAGTTGCAAATTAATTCGCGTTAACTGACATAAAGTTGCAAAGTTTCTTACAGTCAGTAGAATGTCTACTGGACTATCGAAATAAAGTGTAACCCAAACACTAAAAGATGATTTTTTGAAGGGCTCTTTAAAACATGAACCAATGTATTTTTCTTGTCTGCATGTCTCAGCAGGCCTCAGTCCACATCCACCCTGTAACACAGCATGTGTAATATTACTAAGACGTTTCCATATATTTTTTTATCCCATGACACCCAGATGAAGTCATGATTTCATAACAGTGTGTGTCTGATCGATTCAATTCCAATAAAGCATGCGAATCAACTTCTGCTTTTGTGTAACACACCAGAACAATTTCTCCCCAACAGCTCTTGTTTAAAGAAGATTTAAAATGACCTCCCATGAGCAACAAATGGACAGTGAAATATTATATAGTGTGAGAACTCTGATGCAATGAGACATGGCCACGGCTGTCTTCTCTGAATAATGAATGCTTACAGCGCACACATCTTTATCTCCCAGTAAATGTCAGTGGCAAAATCAGAATCTAAATGTCAAGTAAACAGGAATCTGTCTCGAAAGGGAACACAGGGAATATTGCTTCATTTCCTCAAAGGTCTGGATTGAAATAGCACTTTTTGGCTCGAATACTTACTCTTCCACAATGTGGCGAAGAGAAGCTTAACACTTAATAAAGACGAGTGTTGGCTTGTGGAGATATGTTCAAACTGAGAATAACTGAGAGATCTCACACCCCCATACAGACCAGCAGCTCCTGTCACACAGATCACATCTCTGCCTAATTCCTCGTGTTGTGTTGTATATTGGGCCACTGTAGTATCACAGAACCCAATGCCAGCCTGAGGTGACACACCCACAGGCACGCCCACAATCTGTGCCATCCTATCTTAACACTGATCATCTTCAGAAAACTGTGAAGAATTCATACAACAAAATCCTCGACACGTTTCAAAGAACTGCACATGCTAATAATACAAATAAGTACGTAGTGTGTTCCTTGAGCTTAAACGTGAAAAACTATGAGGATTTAACTCATTTACATGGATTTAACTGTAAATTAGGTTTAGGTGAGAAGATTGTGAAAAAAAGATTGTGAAGTGATGCAAAACAATATGAAGCACAATATGAAATCAGTTGCCTGGGACAACGGTCAAATTTCAGTAGTCAGAAATATTCACTGATTCACCAACCATAATCAGGCACTCCAGAGAGCTTTGTAATAACTTTAAATATTAATCTTCCCCTAACTAGTCAATAAAACAATACTGTTTATGTATTACACTTTCCTTTTACTCTCACATGTGTGTTCCAGTTTTATATCGCCTGTCTGCACACTCCATCACTGTACTACAAACACAGATGTGATTTTAAACAGTTCACTTAAAAAAATTAAATTGAGCAAGATTTAAAATGTACATTCCCAGTCTCACTGCAAACAATTAATCTGTGCATATTACAGTATGTTAAACAGAGAACAAAGCAAAACAGAATAACCCGCTGAAGCTCTGAAACAACTCTCTGAAACAACATCTCTCTGAAACATGCAACGAAAGCAAAGCTTCATGTTTGATGCAGATGATGTGTCTCGGCCTCTTATTTCATTTTCTGTCAGATTGCGTCCTGCTCTTTTGTACTCTCTCCATCTCTCTCTCTCTGTAGCAGGCAGTCATTAACGCCGCAGCAGACATGACGCACTTAAACACCGAAGCTGCGGATGATTTATGGCCTGACGTATCCTGCATCATGGACAATCAGCAGGAAATACAGATGTTTTCAGTCAGATACATTTGTTTTAGACAGATCTGATAAAACAACAGTTTAGCCACATTTCATCCTTACTCACCCCTCACCCTTGTGTCATTCCAAACCTCATTGACACTTTAACAACAACAAAAGAAATGACACAAATCATCTTCATATTTTGATCTTTTTCTATCATAAGATTTAAAATCTACTTTTATTTTAATTTTGTTCTTTTTATGGTGGAAAAAATAAAGCTGCTAAAGTTTTCTCAGCTCACAATAACTGGCAAACCTCTTTCACTCTAATTGTTTAAATGGTGTCTTTATCATTATTATCATTCACTTGACTAAATCTATTTTATCTATTTTGTTCAGCTGTTCATTTTTATAGGGTCATATGATGAACAGAATGATGAATTTATTTTCTGTTTCATCTGTTCACATCAGTGAGTGTGCAAGTGTGAGTGAGACAGATCTCTCCTGAAGCCTCAGTTACTTTTAATAAGTCAAATAAGTTTCCCTCACTATTGTATAATCCTCTGGCACAATAATGTTGATATCTGTAATTCAGTGCAAATGCAGGAGAAGTCTCATGTTAAAATAACAACAAAGTTCTGGGCTAATAAAAGCCGGCCCTTACAGACGATTAAATGATATTTCACATCATGCTAAAATGAAACACAAAAATAACAGCTCATTTTCACTAAGGGAAATCAATGAGGGAAACGAAGTAATACAACATTATCTGCTGTAACTTGACATCCAGTTCAGTCCTGCCCAAATACAACCATCAAATCCTCAAAAATGTTCCTGACCAAAGCTCCAACACACTTCACAATCACCTGCTCCTTACTGGAATACAGTATTAAACTATATGTGCTTACTAATGCAAGCTACACTAGTGTTAATACTCAGAGATTTAAATAATAAACCCAATGAAGGTGCTATTACTTTTCTAAACAATTACAATCTTACAAAAGTGGACCATTGAATTGATAAAAATCCACAGAAGTACAATCACAGGGTTCATATCTAGACAGCAAAATATCATAGAAACTCTATCACCCAGCAGTGTCCAAGCAACTCAACACTTCTCCAACTGCACAGGAATGCCATGAAACCATCAGTGAGCGTTCATGTTCATCTCACAGCAGGTGCCTGCGGCCCGGAAAACATGACCTGCAAGAAACATTTTTTAAAACCATGTTACTTATCTTTTCAACGTTAAAATGACAACATCATAACAACTGGCTGATGGCACCATGACAACCGCAGGAAAACTCATTTCAGACTTTCTGTGCCCATGATGGTGCTACATCTGCCAGGAGGTGACATGTATTACATACAATGTAATATGTGACATAGTCATGCAGAAAGTCAATCCGCAAGGCACACTAAGACGCTCACACAATCTAGCTGTTATCACAAACTCTGTCTCACTGTAATTGCCCAGTGGTGTTCAGTAATGAGTTCTGGTCACAATGATCATAACCTAAAGCACATACACATCATCAGCTCCATTCCACAAAACCAAGATGCCCAAAACAATGGCACTCTGAACTACACCATCTGCCCGGACATTTTCCAGAATGCCTGAAATTATCTGCTAGAGTAAGACACAGCTATTATCAGCTATGTGATTAAAATAAGGCTTTGATTGCATCCACCACATTTCTCTCTGACCTGTGTGAGGAGAGATTTTCTGGAGAGAGCTAATAGGATCTAAAGACCAGGGAAAATTCTGCATTTCCTCATTATCAGGACACACTTTCACGGAGAATGTTAAACAGGCTGTTCGACGATGTTGGAAGTGTGACACAACTCATCAGAGAGAATATTTCAGATAGGAGCGCAGAGTGAACTGTGTGATTATTAAGATCTTCAGTAAGAGCGAGCGACAGCTGTTCAGGTTTCACTGGTGAAGAAACAGAAGATTTACTCCAGAGACTGGTGAATCTATTCAACTGTATCATTTTTCTCTTTGGAATCCTTATAGCTTGTTTATACAGGCAGAAATGTTGGGCCATTTCTTGAACTTTGGGCACGTTTATGTTCCAGGAGTTGATTTTCATTTAAACGAACAGTTTATTCAATCCACCTGCAGAGCGTGTTGCGTGACATATAAAACACTCACACAGCTTCACTCAAAACAAACCAGTGAGAAAGATGATTATCAGCTAAATTACAAGCAACTCTTTGAACACACTGTCTCACATGTAGAATATAATGCCATAAAGACACTACAGAACATATGTTACTGCTTTCAATTCTCAGCACTTTTATGAAGAATACTGTAAATACAGACACTGGCTGTGTGTAGAAAACTCAAACTCACCAGCACAAACAATCAAACTCGCAAAGTAATGCACTTCACATGCAGCCTTCTTTAATAAGTGAGTCCTTTATTCATCTAATATTTTGTGAAATAACCTGTTTGATGCAAGGGTTTATTTTGTACTAAGTTAAATGTGTTGCATAGTGTTAATACTAGTATACTAAACGTAATATTTTACAATATTTTCTATATTAACATACTGTAGTGTACTTTCTGGGACTGTAGTCCATGTGTGAGTTCAGAATGAGAGGAACACAGAATGTTGGGTGTTGTTTTAATGGGTACATCACTAATGTTTTCTCTGTGCTCCTGCACTGAGTCATGTTAAGGCATTTACCTTGTGAATAATATGAATAATACATCCATGAGTGGACACATTGTGAGATTTTACAGTAACATTAACAGGGACTGAGCTGAGAGCAAAACCACTGATGACACAGTGATAACATGACTCTCTAGAATATGTTTTATCTAAAGCAGTTTCACCAGACAGATTTCCACTATTGGAATACAATACTGTAACTTATTCTGGTCAAAAACCACCAATTAAAAAGGCTGATTAATCTACACCAAAAATCAACAACTACTGTTTTATTTATGTGTGTTTATTTGCTCACTGCTGCAGGACTAATAATAATCCAAAATACCTCAACAGACAGTAAAAATGGTCTCAGCAACACAACAGCAATAACAGACTAATGTGTAAACAAATGTAGCTGTAGATGGATGCATGCATAAGTGCCAGCTTATGTGCCTGTGCCTAACTGCTGGTGAATGTGACATCACATAATAATGAATATTCATGAACCAAGCCTCTCTCACACTATTCAGATTGTTCCTCCACCCTGCAAAATAATTATCAGCATTGTTACTATCAGATTGTGAATGAAACCTCTGAAGCAGGTATGCAACATGAGTGAAAACATTTGGTGCGGAAGGCTGTGTGCTGTTTAGTACACACTTCTCAGACAACAGACCCCTAACAACATTAATCCTCAGGTGAGGCTGTGGCAGCGTGCAGTGCTCTGTAAACCAGCGTGCTGACAGTGTGCAGCTCCAGAGAATGTGAGATAAGAGACAATGTAATGAAGGTTTCATTGCCTGCTGTTCTCAGGCCTGCTCTCCACACACAACATCTAATACACACAAGTAAATAGCTGAGTGCAGCCAGGTCACTACACAAATGCTGCAGGTTATGCAGAAGACACTGATCTGAGACCAGTCATGTGGTGTCTGAAAACTATGTAGTGACAAATAATGTTTGTCTGGATGGCAGCTCTGCTCCCTCTGGTCATTTTAATGAGGTGCATCATGGGATTGTTTTTAAACTGTATTGCAGAAGTATACAGGTCCCCTCACTACCTAACTTATTCATTAAAAAAAAACACTAGTTATGTAGAGAAAATTGAATGTGTAATTTAGTATAAAATTATTACATTATATGTTGATACAATTTATAGTTGTCTGTAAAACTAATTTGTAAGCAAAAGGTCACAATAAACACAAATTCAGTCAACTAACAGCCACATTAAGATAACACAGGGTGACCAGAGGCCAGTGAACAGAATGACCTGGTGAGAGATATTTAATTTCCATTTGGTTGTTAACATTTGGTTGAATGTGTAATATGTGTAACAACAACTTCACATATTTATTACCTCGTTCATCAATACAGACATAAATGCTGGTCAGTGGAAGCTGAACAATGTACCCAGTGTGAATTCAAACATTGCTTAATAAAATTAACCAGCTAGTCAACTGCTAGTCAAAAATTAACCAGCTAGTCAACTGCTCAGCTTTGTTTGTTAATATATTTTAAAAGCTTATTTCATATTGAACAAACAAAATTACTGTAAATTATCTGTCAAATCAAAGTGGAGCTCCCTCATAATAACAGTTCACAGAAATCCTAAACCACTGTATGCTGAGGACAAATTCATCACTTCATCTGGTGTTTTATCTGTTTCAGCAGACACACTTTCTACATTTGCTGTTATCATGAATCTTTATAGTTCTTTAGTAGCTCTTATATGTGGTTATTGTTTTATACTGTATACGGCACAGAAGATCTGTGGTCATCTGTGGATATTGATTGGTATATACAATCTAGTGTGTTGTACTGTAGACAGCATTCTTGATTTTAACGGAGTGATGTAGTTTTGTCAGTGTGTGTGTGATGGTTCACTGTAAAAATAAAAATGTTCACAAAGCGGTATTTGAGGTTCCTCAGCAGCCACAACAGCAGAAGCATTTAAAGAATCTCTAGGTACCTTTAAAAGGATCTCAAGTAACCCATTGATATACTCAAGAATATCTGAGTTAAATAAACTAAAAGACAACAGCAATCGACCCTCCAGTAACCCAGCACAGGGCAGAAAATCTGAGGCACTTAGATGTAATATGAAGTTCATTTTTAGGTACCATTTTAAAGCTCTATAAATGTTTCTCCAGCGTGGAACACTTCAGAACTCTCTTACTTTTAAAGTCTACACCCGGAGGGCACAGCCTGAAATCTCACAGAGCTGACTTCTGATGTCTGGGGTTGAAACAATGTCTAAAATGTCTAAAAAGAGTCACAAAATCATCCAGCCTATTACAGTCTGGATTTATTTTCATTGTACTGTATGAACTACATACACTATAATCTAGAGTGAATAGATCATTCATGTTATGCAGTACATGTTCCTATAATATACTGTATATTAGATAAACAATGAAACATTTTTACACAGAAATCACAATAGCTTGTTTTCTTCAATCGAGAAAACATTGAGAAACTGCTTCTCCATAGTATCATCATCCTCCAGGAATCATTCTGGTGGAAAAACAACAACACAAGGAAATATTAGCAATATGTTTGGGGAATTTTGTTTTGTGGCATTAGTTAGTTTGCCTGACTCTAAAACACTCCATCCTGTTTGAAAAGTTACAGAAATCTTTCTTCAGGCAAAAATGTTTAAATCTTTATAACAATTGTCAGGCTACAGTATCATTAAAATGCAGGTCCATTCAGTGATAACACTGTAAACCTCTTTTACAGTGAAAACACTGATTTAACTTTCTCTCTGTCTTTGGCCTCAGTATTGGCAATCTGCCATCCATGACGTTCTGCCTTCTAAAATGCGAACCGTTGAGAAGTGACCGCAGGCAGGCAGGGCCGGCCCTTTCTGAGCCATCATGTGCTGCTTTAAAGGTAACAGCTGGTCAGAAACTTTCAGTGCTAATCACAGCTTTACAGACTCTGGTGACTCAAGGACATTTTGCCAGCACAACTGTCTTGAGTAAGAGAGGGTTTTCCCCCGGACATCATGGTGGAAAACAAAAAACTTTATTTGTTCAATATCAGGTTGAGACAGGAATGTGCAGAGATTCAGAAAGTACAGTCATAATAAGAATCTGCTGTCATTAACATCAGTTTGCCATCATCCATAAGAATTACAATGAGGATATATACACCATCACCAGCTATCACTGACATTCAAAGCCTCTCTACAGCGCACGTAATTGTATCTTCTCATACTGCATATTTAAAGTCTCGCTTCTCTGTGGCTTTGAAAAGAACTGAATCTTCTGCATTTAGATTCTAATCACCCATTTACTCCCCCAACAAATTTATATGAGTCTATATGTGTACAAGAGGAACAGAACTCATCAGAAAAAGAAATTAAGCTTTTCATTATGTCTTTTAACAATCATGTTTATGTATTAACTAGAAGATTGATAAGCAGACATTGTATAAATGTTAAAACGTAAATGAGTTTTTTTCCTCTTTGGCTTGTTTGTAAAATAGTTGTCCTCGTATAGATTTATTGTGCTCTAACCAGGTGCAATGTGACAAGTTTCAGCGATAAGCAATTTGTCTGTCCACACTGATGCTAAAACACACACGTTTCACATGTTATGAATAGTTAAATTGTGCTGTACAGCAAAAGTGTATTTTGTGACCTCTGCTCCACACACCCTTGAAACACTCACTTGTACCTTATAAGAGCGACTAGTTCTGAGGCCTCACTGACTGTCAGTTTTAAAGACACTGTATGTAGCTTTCTTTATCACTATATGTTTTTCTCACCAGTGCATAAGATTCAGAGTAAAACTAAAACAGTTTATATTATATTAATATTAAAAAGAAGTAATATTCATAAGCCTGCTGGGACTTCATTTAGGAAATCACAGCTTCTGAAAGTATTTTCTTGTGACAGCATGGAAGGTAAACAAATATAATTTTTTTAAGTGTGTGAGTAATACACCCAGCCCATGAGAACAGTGACTTACCAAATTTTTTTTGTAAGTTCTGCCCTCATGTCACATGCATGTCCACTAACATAGATCTGCACAAAGTAGATGTGTGAAAGTCGTTTCATTTTGCTCTTAGTTTAGTCTCGTTGTCTGAGAGACAGTTAAGATGTGAGATCTCATGAGAAGCACGAGGGGACACAATAAACACAAGTTTACACTGAATCCAGGCGTCACAGATACACTACTCTATTAATGGTTAGTGAACACTCTTATATTAAACACGTTTATATAATAATTATATAATAATTGTATGTATTTTATATTACCTACTTTCACTTATTTGCTATAAGGATAGGATAAAACTATGAATGTGACATTTAATTTCTGGCCCTGTTTACAGGACAAACACAAGCTGAGGTGCTTCTTCTGTAGCAGTTTTAAAAAACAATATTTAAAGGTAAATTCCAAATTAAAGTTGAACTTCACAGAATTTCCCTCAGGGCTGACCTCTCATCTGAAAACTATGCTCCATCTGCAGCTCTTTATCTGCGCTTTCTGTCACTTTTCACAAATATGACACAAATAAGTGTGTATAAAAATGTTAAAAATGAAGTACTTTTTAAACTTCAAATGGTCAGTGAACTGAATGGTCAGTTTGACTGAATCACTTGGTTTACAGAGTGTTGTGCACCTCCATTCATGAAGTGTCTTCATCTGGAGAATGTGGTGCTCAGTGAAGAACAGCATCTGGTCCTCCAGTGACCCTCATGTAGCTTTGTACTCTCTGAAACAGTGATGAGGTATGTTCACACTCACCTTCAGTGTAAGAACATCACAGCACACCATCACATCACAGCACACCATCACAGCACATCACATGACATCACAGCACACCATCACAGCACATCACATGACATCACAGCACACCATCACAGCACATCACATGACATCACAGCACACCATCACAGCACAGCACATGACATCACAGCACACCATCACAGCACACCATCACATCACAGCACTACATTACAGCACAACATCACAGCACAGCACAACATCCCAGCACAACATGACAGCACAGCACATCATTACAGCACAGCACAACACCCCAGCACAGCACAACATGACAGCACAGCACATCATTACAGCACAGAACAACGGCACAGCACATCATTACAGCACAGAACAACAGCACAGCAAATCATTACAGCACAGCACAACATGACAGCACAACATGACAGCACAGCACATCATTACAGCACAGCACAACAGCACAGCACAGCACAACATCACAGCACAACATGACAGCACAACATGACAGCACAACATGAAAGCACAGCACATCATTACAGCACAGAACAACAGCACAGCAAATCATTACAGCACAGCACAACATGACAGCACAACATGACAGCACAGCACATCATTACAGCACAGCACAACAGCACAGCATCACATCACAACAGCCCAGATGAATTCACTGGCTCGTGGCCACACGGAGAAACACAGTGAATCTCAGTGAGTTCTCTCTGTTTGTTTCCTGTTTTCCTTAAAATGACCTTAAACACTCCAAATAAAATCTCAGCTATAATATTCACTTTTTAAAAGTGCAGACAGCAGTGTGTAGATTTCTGATATGTTAAGTAGAGATACAGTCCAGCTCTGGGGCCGAAACTTATTTTGTTATCTTAATTGCCCACAATCTCATTCCTGATATACAGGAGTGGGCGGGGTGTGAGGGGTCAGCTGTTATTTTGATCGCTCTCTTGCATCGTGGAGCTGTTGGATGGAAGGCAATCTACAGCCTGTAATCTTTGCACCTGCCCTGGCGGTATGCAGAAACTTTATCTCCAGTCTGGTGCTGGACGCACCATAGAAATTAAGTGAGCACAGACTCAAGAGCAGCTCTGCAAAACTGTGAAGTGTGCTCTGTTACCTACTGTCCATGGATCAGCTCTAATACAGGCCACAGTGTTGGCCTGCCTGCTTGAAAGCTTTTGTGTGAAACTGAGTCTGACGGCATTTAATAAAACATGTCAAGTTTCACATTCAGCGCCTATTAATAGCAAGACTCTGGGACCGTTTTCATGGCAGCAATCATCATAATACGTTTGTACAGGCACTTACAAGCACTGACTGCTGGAATCTGAACACACACACATTATAGTTTTGCTTTATAAATCCAGTCTTTCAAGCAGAACAACTGCAGTCTAATGTTCATACAGTGCAGTCAGCATCAGGAATCTGGATTGGTTGCTATGGTAATGATGAAGGCATGTACACATGATGTCATACAACTGAGAGCTGTTGCTGTGATGAATGAGAGAGAAATAATTGTGTCATACATTTATGTAAATGCTGTGCAACATGTTTGCTCACTCACTACATACTATACAGTGACTGTCACTCACTCCACTATATTTACATTTATGCATTCAGGAGATGCGTTTATCCAAAGCAACTCACAGTGCATTCAAATTCAACTACAGGTATACAGTTTTCCATTCCCTGGGAACCCACAATCTGTGCATATGAATATGAATAAGCATCACTTCCCGAATGACAAAACAGACTCTGATCTGAGATCTGAGTGTTCAAACTGAGACACACTTCACATATGACAGGTGCTGTTTGTCAGGGTGACTTCACAGTTTGATATTTATATATTCAGCATATATTCTCCCTGAATCAAACACATAATCGGATATAAAATGACATTGCTCATGATATAATCCACTATCGGAACTTCAGGAACACTGTTACAGAATGAACTGATTTCATACAAACTACAAGTATGGTTTAGTATGTAAAAATCATATAATGTAATCATATAATTTTCTGTTTAGACTACATGTAGTTGAGATGGACGAGCCCAAAAAAGTGGATTTTGTCTGTCTGTCTGAAAAAACCATTGTCATGCTGGTATGTGTGAGAAATATGAGGTCGAAACAGAATGTGTGTGTGTATCCTGCACTCTTGTTCCACACCAGAGGAGATGAATTTAGCAAAGATGCAGTGACCATATGTGTGTGGTAAGAAAGTTGTTTTCTCAGTGTCAGTTCTGAGTACATGCACAGAGAACAAATCTCTTCAGAGCCTCTCTCTCTCTCTTTCTCTCTCTCTCTCTCTCTCTTACACACACCACAAGTTTCTTGCATTTATGTGTTTGGCAGACGCTTTTATCCAGATTCACTACAGTACACTCAGGTTATACATTCTGTCAGCACATGTGCTCCCTGGGAATTTAACCCTTGACCTTTTGTGCTGCTAATGCAATGCTCTACAACAGAGCTACAGAAACTCCCATACACATCTATCCTCCCATTCACCTACTGCTAAAACCTAGTGAGCTGTCTATGTAGGGAGCAGCTGAGGATAGCACATTGTGGGCTTATTCTAAAGCTATACAGCAGAATTTTGTATTCTGTTTCCATGACACACAGAGTTGCTTCCTATAAAGAGAGTCTTCCAAAACAATCACTTCAAATACACAGTCTGTGTGAAGTGTATCTGTGCTGATGAGAATCTCGCTTCCACAAACATTTAAAGTATTATATACTTTTGTATACAATAAAGCTTGTTCTGTAAAGTCCTTCTAATGTTTTCAGTACAAAAGTATAAAAGTCTTTTCAGAGCAATAACATACACCCAGTCATAGTAGTCTTTTGTGTGTGTGTGTGTGTGTGTGTAACAGAGAGAGAGAAACCGCACAAGACAATTTCATTGTCATAGAAAAGCAGACTCAGGTGGGCTCTGCTCCCACACAGTCAAAGTTACACAAGAGTTAATTAATAAAACCTTTATGAAAATGTTTTGAATTTTTATAAAGCAGCCTTACAACACAAAGCCTTAAAAAGCTGAGGAGGAACGTTGAAAGCACATTTCACTGGACAAAAATCAAGCCACTTAATAAAAGATGACCTTCTAATTCTGCCATTTTACATAAATAATGCATTTAAAATGAAAGAAAACCTCCCATGATTCAGTAATCACACTGCAGTTTACCATTGTACCTGTAACCATAGTGACAGTGTAGACCTGTAGCAGGACATCATCTGACTGTCTGAACACTCCTAACAATGACTGCTTGTTGCTCCTGATTGATCAGGACTCTTCTCAGAGCAGATGGCCACACTGACTGCACAGAGGCCTCGGGCACAGCCATGAGCTTTCACACTGAGGGCAATATGAGCTATAACCCTGTAAAAACCTCTCTCCCCCATACGCACATACAAGTAACAGAGAGCTGATTATTAGCATTTCGACACAAGAGACCTATAATCATCGGTGAACAACATCTAAGTGTGTGTGGGAGGCGTGGGTTTATGTCTCTGGGACAGATGGTGCATGTGCCACAGAGAATCAAGTTTTATCTGTGAAGTGTGCTGAGAAGACAAGAGGAGACGAGAGGAAAAGAGAGGAGAAAACAGAAGTGTGCAGGAGACAAGATGAGAACACAGGAATGAGGAGGAGACAAGAAGAGAACACATGAATGAGGAGGAGACAAGAAGAGAACACATGAATGAGGAGGAGACAAGAAGAGAACACATGAATGAGGAGGAGACAAGAAGAGAACACATGAATGAGGAGGAGACAAGAAGAGAACACAGCAGTGAGGAGGAGACAAGATGAGAATACATGAATGAGGAGGAGACAAGAAGAGAACACAGGAGTGAGGAGGAGACAAGATGAGAATACATGAATGAGGAGGAGACAAGAAGAGAACACATGAATGAGGAGGAGACAAGATGAGAATACAGGAGTGAGGAGCAGACAAGAAGAGAACACATGAATGAGGAGGAGACAAGAAGAGAACACAGGAATGAGGAGGAGACAAGAAGAGAACACATGAATGAGGAGGAGACAAGATGAGAACACATGAATGAGGAGGAGACAAGAAGAGAACACATGAATGAGGAGGAGACAAGAAGAGAACACATGAATGAGGAGGAGACAAGAAGAGAACACAGCAGTGAGGAGGAGACAAGATGAGAATACATGAATGAGGAGGAGACAAGAAGAGAACACAGGAGTGAGGAGGAGACAAGATGAGAATACATGAATAAGGAGGAGACAAGAAGAGAACACATGAATGAGGAGGAGACAAGATGAGAATACAGGAGTGAGGAGCAGACAAGAAGAGAACACAGCAGTGAGGAGGAGACAAGATGAGAACACATGAATGAGGAGGAGACAAGAAGAGAACACAGCAGTGAGGAGGAGACAAGATGAGAACACATGAATGAGGAGGAGACAAGAAGAGAACACAGCAGTGAGGAGGAGACAAGATGAGAATACATGAATGAGGAGGAGACAAGAAGAGAACACATGAATGAGGAGGAGACAAGAAGAGAACACAGGAATGAGGAGGAGACAAGAAGAGAACACATGAATGAGGAGGAGACAAGAAGAGAACACAGGAGTGAGGAGCAGACAAGAAGAGAACACATGAATGAGGAGGAGACAAGAAGAGAACACAGGAATGAGGAGGAGACAAGAAGAGAACACAGCAGTGAGGAGGAGACAAGATGAGAACACATGAATGAGGAGGAGACAAGATGAGAATACAGGAGTGAGGAGCAGACAAGAAGAGAACACAGCAGTGAGGAGGAGACAAGATGAGAACACATGAATGAGGAGGAGACAAGAAGAGAACACATGAATGAGGAGGAGACAAGAAGAGAACACAGGAATGAGGAGGAGACAAGAAGAGAATACAGGAGTGAGGAGGAGACAAGAAGAGAACACAGCAGTGAGGAGGAGACAAGATGAGAACACATGAATGAGGAGGAGACAAGATGAGAACACATGAATGAGGAGGATACAAGAAGAGAACACATGAATGAGGAGGAGACAAGAAGAGAACACAGCAGTGAGGAGGAGACAAGATGAGAACACATGAATGAGGAGGAGACAAGATGAGAATACAGGAGTGAGGAGCAGACAAGAAGAGAACACAGCAGTGAGGAGGAGACAAGATGAGAACACATAAATGAGGAGGAGACAAGATGAGAATACAGGAGTGAGGAGGAGACAAGAAGAGAACACATGAATGAGGAGGAGACAAGAAGAGAACACAGCAGTGAGGAGCAGACAAGAAGAGAACACATGAATGAGGAGGAGACAAGAAGAGAACACAGCAGTGAGGAGGAGACAAGATGAGAACACATGAATGAGGAGGAGACAAGAAGAGAACACAGCAGTGAGGAGGAGACAAGAAGAGAACACATGAATGAGGAGGAGACAAGAAGAGAACACAGGAGTGAGGAGGAGACAAGATGAGAATACATGAATGAGGAGGAGACAAGAAGAGAACACATGAATGAGGAGGAGACAAGAAGAGAACACAGGAATGAGGAGCAGACAAGAAGAGAACACATGAATGAGGAGGAGACAAGAAGAGAACACAGCAGTGAGGAGGAGACAAGATGAGAACACATGAATGAGGAGGAGACAAGATGAGAATACAGGAGTGAGGAGCAGACAAGAAGAGAACACAGCAGTGAGGAGGAGACAAGATGAGAACACATAAATGAGGAGGAGACAAGATGAGAATACAGGAGTGAGGAGGAGACAAGAAGAGAACACATGAATGAGGAGGAGACAAGAAGAGAACACAGCAGTGAGGAGCAGACAAGAAGAGAACACATGAATGAGGAGGAGACAAGAAGAGAACACAGCAGTGAGGAGGAGACAAGATGAGAACACATGAATGAGGAGGAGACAAGAAGAGAACACAGCAGTGAGGAGGAGACAAGAAGAGAACACATGAATGAGGAGGAGACAAGAAGAGAACACAGGAGTGAGGAGGAGACAAGATGAGAATACATGAATGAGGAGGAGACAAGAAGAGAACACATGAATGAGGAGGAGACAAGAAGAGAACACAGGAATGAGGAGCAGACAAGAAGAGAACACATGAATGAGGAGGAGACAAGAAGAGAACACAGGAATGAGGAGGAGACAAGAAGAGAACACAGCAGTGAGGAGGAGACAAGATGAGAACACATGAATGAGGAGGAGACAAGAAGAGAACACAGGAGTGAGGAGGAGAGGAGACAAGAAAAGATGAGAAGAGACTGTGTTATGAGAGACAAGTGAAGATGAGAAGAGACTGTGTTATGAGAGACAAGTGAAGATGAAAAGATATACAGAATATACAGCAGCAGATTCATATACAGATCTATTCACACACTCCTGAAATTCTCTTCCAGCAGAAAAACCTCCATGATCTGCACCACAGCCATTTCTCTTTCTCACCCGGAGACTTAACGTGTTAAACAAAATCAATCTTTCACCTTATTGTTGGACTGATGCTGTGATTTTTCCACAGATCTAGAATGCAGCATGCAGCTCTGGTGGCAACCCACATTCAAACACAAAAGAGCCAAAGATTGAAAACTGATAGAGAAAACAGCATTTCCATATCCACACTCCATCACGGGGAAGACCGCTGCACACTGGACCTGACGACCAATCAAGAATTTGACCTTTCTGCACTAAATCTACGGCTCTCCAGAAACATATAATCATTTACATTCAATTAAGCTAGAAATACTGGTAGAGATAATTGAATGTTAAAACAATCACAGTTCTTTCCCATTCAAATGCACAGATGCCTGATTAAAACACTGTTTACATGAGGGTTGCTCTGGATATATCTCATATTTCTTTAGTGTAACAAACCTGCACAGTTGCAGTAAATCAGTGATGTTTTGCTTCTGCTTTGTATTGATTTTCTTGACACATCAGCCAGTTGTGTGAGATTTAACAGCTTCAGGCTTTTTGGACAGTTGTTTATTTTTCAGCATTATGATTCCATTAAAATCCCTATAATCCCAGGCTTAGACAGTGATGCTTTAGCTGTGGATATTTATCTGTCATAAAATGCAGAAACATACAGCCCTCGTGCCAAAGAGAAACACAGAGCTTTTCTGTAACTGTAAACTCAAAGTGGCACTAAATTAATATAAATATAATCACTTTCTTTTGCTTCACCTCCCTACATACTACATTCAACAAAAATGAAGCTGCAGAACTGTCAGTAAAATGTGTTGTCTGCTGGGGAGTCATTTGTTCTGTTGCTAGATAAAGTACTGTGAGATGCAGTGAAGAGTTTCCACAGCAAATGCTTTTGTTCCATCAACACTATAATGTCTTTACAGCTATTAACTGCTCATCAGTGTGATGTGAAACTGTAATATACAGCAATATACAGGAACTTTACCTCACACAATTACAGTCTGCAATCTTTTTATAATATAAGTTGTACAGTTGAGGCTTTTAACCTAAGCATTACGTGAAACCTATTTAACCTAAGCCTAATGTGAAGCTGATTTGGCACTGATGCCAGACTTATTATTTCTTTTGTTATGAACAATATCATCTTTTGGTTTGGATCCAACTTACTTTTAAGTTGCAAATAAAAAGAGACAATAATCAAATATAATGAGGTACATTTTATTTGTAAAGATTTAAGTCACTGGACTATCAAAATTTGTGTTATCAAATGGTTATTAAAAAATAAAACCCAGAGTTTTTAGAATTTCTAGAAAATTACTTTATTGTGTTTTATACTGTGACTGTGAAATGAATCCTACAGTGACCTTGTGTCATACAGATCAGCTTCACCCCAGAGCTGCCTGTCACAGAGCACAGGCTGCATGTTTCAGTTTATACAATGAATATAGAACGTTCAACCATTTCATTCTGAACACAATGACCAGTTGAGCAGACATTACGTAAGTATGCTAATCTCAGTTTGACCACCATCTTTTCTTCACTCAGGAAAACATTATTAACTTCTTTAATGACCATCTTTAATTCAGGCCTGATTGATCTGAGCTATTGATTATTGGGTTAGAGAATCACAGAAACATTAGAAAGAAGCTGCTGGTCTCCAGAGAGATGCAGAAAGAGCAGAAAATCACTAACCATAAAACAGAACTGCAGTGATTTTACTGCGTTACACGGTACAGCTCACCCAACATACAACAAGTGGTCATGAGCTAGTAATTTATACACCATCCACACCTCCTCACACCTGCCCTCATGCGCCGACGCATAACAGCAACTTATTCTCAGGCAACACAAGCCCACATGCATCCCACATGTAATTTGTGCCCACTAGTCAGTTTGGCACAAAACAAAAGATAGAGAGAATAATTGACTGAGCTACAGATGAGGCACAAAGCTTTCAGCTTTAATACTGTTTCACAGAGATACTGTGTCACAGGAAGCAGTTTAATACAATATGTGACTGACTAATATTGGTGTACTCTGGCGTAAGACATTTTGAAATGCAATGAGAAAACTGTTCTGATTGGACGAACTTGAGTTTGAACCCAAATCTAAAATGCAAATGTAACATTGTAAACCACCACATCTCCTCCATCTAAATCTGAATTTCTCACCAGCTGCAACCAAGACAAACTGGTTGTTGGTCACGGTTTGTATTTTTGCACCACTGCTCACTGTACCAGCTGAAGTGTCTTAAATTCCATTTGTTTGCCTGCTGGAGAAATGCATCTCTCCTTCTTATCTTTACCTAACACGGCTGATAGAATTTTGGGAATTGAGTTATGATTCATAATCCAATAAACAGTTAATCAAACACAGGGGTGTTATTCACTAGCCACCCACAATCCAGTTTAACCAGTGCTAGTATAACACTGCACCAGGTGTAGTTACATCATTTATTGTCATTCTATTCAGCACAAACACGCCTCCTTTTTATGTTAATTAAGTTTATTATAGAATCAAAGATAAAACTGAGTTCTGTTTGCCTGGTTCAGGTAACTTTCCTCTATTACTGCCAAAGAAAAACAGACAACAGTAAATAGGATATTATTTGAAAGAGATGTTTGTGTACATTTTCTGTTAATTGTGACAGTAGTAATGCATCAAATGATGATCCAGTGATGATGAAGAGCTGTGTTATAACTGGGCACAGATCCAAACTCGAGGTGAGTCCAGCACAGTTTCAGCACTTTAAAAAGCTGATTCAGGTGTTTAAACTGCACTGGTGGAGCATCATTTCTGCTCAATGTGGCATTAAAAACTGACGACCTGAAACCTGGAGAAACGCTGCATGCAAACTTTACTCAGCACAGTTTTCTAGAGTGTGTTCGTCATGTTATGTAGTTTGCATATTTCCTTGAGTGAATTAGCGGCTAAAACACTGACAGACGTGTGAATAAACGATGCTATCATCAGACAATTCATTCTGAATCCCTCCCAAATCTCTCACACACAAAAACCTCCATTCCAACAAATCACTTTTAAATCACCTCATTCAAACAGTTCCAGCTTTTCTGAACTATTTGACCATTTGATTTACATAATGTCCACATCTCAAAGCCAGTCAGCACGGGACAGAGAGCCAATCAGAGGGTAGCCAGGAAATGAGACTTTCTATAAACCAATCAAACGTCACAATCCAGCAGAGAGGAAGAGACGTTGACAGAGAGAAACAGCTATGGCGACAGCTCCGGTGTGACAGTCAATATGAAACAAGTGTTTTCTATCTGCACAGACACGCAGAGGAAATGTTATGATACTGCTCATGTGAAGATGAAGTGTGTCATTTCTGCACCACAAGTGAAACCACAAGCAATCCGTTTGAGCAGACACAACAGCACAGGCTATTGGAAAAGCAGACCAACAGTGTAGCACACACATTAACTTCATCTGTAGTATGTGATGTGTTCTGTATGAGGAGAAGACTCAGATCACATCCTTGATTTACACAACAAATGTGCAGTACAACAGAGCACACAGCAGTGTGTTGAATGACCGGGAGGGAATAACAGATGTGATTTTTAACATCAAAGTCTTATATATTTTTACTAAGCCTTCAAAATAACCAAACTTATTCTCAAGATGATAACTTGGTGCCACATGGATGCAGCAAACTTCTGCTCATTGACTGGCATATTTCAATACTCAAAACATTTAGCTACATGCCTGGTGGGCAATTTAGTGAACGTTCAGCGGCGCTTAGAATAAAAACTCCAGCGGATGAAACCAAGCCAAAGGTTTTTAATGAGCGAATGCTTTACCGAATGGCTTCAGTGAAGTCCCAGCTGACAGACTGACGCTGAAACACCCGACCCTCTCTGTGCTGTTCTACTTGTAGACAAAGAAAATCAGATGCTAAAATGAGAGATCTCCCCCCCGAGACTCTTAAAGTGTGTCTGATGGTTTAATGAATGTTAATTGCTCCGTAGTGGAGGACAGAATAAAAATAGACACACTTCCAAATCACACATGCCCTGCTGTATTATAACTTTATGATGCACCCCCATTCATTTACAATCTCTTAAATCTCTCATTTAAAAGAAATATGATAAATAGGAAGTGTTCATTTGGCGATTGCTCTGGTCTAATGTCCTGTACAGTCAGAATAACAGATCTTACATTTACACAGTTAATTTAAGGCAACTAGCAATGCATTTTTATCATGTTTTTATCATGCATGTTTATCAGGCATTAGTCTGCAGGGCCAGCTAATTTCTTAATAAATAATTTGCAGAAGGATGGTTTCAGCCAGTGCCCTGAGATAACTTTAATTTCACTGCAGTATCTCAGTGTTCTCTCTACAAACCCATCAGAAAACAAACAGCATGTTACGAGGCTTCATCTGAAGGTCAAATTGAGTTTTTTTCCTGTAAAATGGTGTTGAAAGGGGACATATATTTTCTGATAGCTAATAAATACAGCATATTTAAACACTACTCTGGATCCTTTTATACACAAATGTTTCCTCTACATATAAGAGTTTACAGTACAAAAGTCACCAGTATTTTGCTTTCTATTATAAAGAAACTTTGCACTTTGGCAGTTTGTAACAATCCACTGTAATGAAACCACTTCCATTTCCAAACATCCTGTCCTGTCTTACCATAGATATGATCCATTCCTCCTGTTCCACAGTCTCTCCTCTCTTCTCCAAACATCTGCAGAAAAAGACAAGAGGTTATTAGAGGAGCTGGAAAAGGATGAGAAGACAGGAGTGAAAACAGCAATTATAGGCTCAAGCACAGCAGTAGCAGATACATTATAATGCAGCCAAGCTTCACAGAAGCAGATGATAGCAAAATAATGTTTTCAGAATCAGGCATTTATAGGCTGAGCCTATAGTTTAATCAACATGTACAATGTTTGGCCACCAGGGGCACAATCTCCAAAATGCACAGGGACCAATCAGGACATGTTCCCAAACACAAGTTTCAATAAAATACACTGACAAGCTATTTCCTCACTTCCTGTTTGGTGTCCCAGCGATTTTTTGTGAGGCTGTTTCTGGGTAAAGGTTTTGATTTTTAAAAGGGATTATGAACTTTCGCAAGGCTTGGTCTTCTGAGATATTCTAAGAATATCTGAGCAAAAATAGGTTAAGCTTGGATTAAAATGCATGAGCAGTAGTTTTTAGTTAATTTAGAATGACACATAGACAACAACATTGACCCTGTGAAGACAGAAATCATCTGGTTTCACGACACAAAAAGTAAAAAAAAGTCTGAGACAAAAGAAAAAGATGAAATACAACAAGTGTCTGTACAGCTTTGGTCCCCTAACAAGCAATAAACATGACTGATCACTGTAGAGGGGAAATCATCAGCTCTCTCCTGATGATGCCAGTTTCAGAAAAGCTCTAGATCCTGGCAGTGTAAGTTGTGAGTGTCTCTCTCTCTGTTCTGTAAGTTGTGCGTGTCTCTCTCTCTCTCGCTCTCTCCCTCTCTGTGTTTTCATTGTGTGCACAAACAGATGAAAAGACAGCAGCTCATCCACACTGTCATCAGTCTCCAGATGATCACAGTGATGATAAGCATCAGATTTATTTGACCCTCGTTCAAAACAATGTGATTTTGTTGGTGAATCAAATATTCATGATCTCATTAAAGACTTTATTTAGTTGACTGCTTGAATCCTTTAATCATACTTGCTCCCCTCATGCCATGACTTAGCAAACAGCGGCAATATTTAACTGCTAATTTAAACAGTCTTCATGATCCTTTTATCATCATTTTTTTTATGTGGTACATTCTAGAGTTTCACTTCTGCATGCAGCTTCATTTCAACAGCACATCTGCATCTGTATGCGTCTCGCGCTTTCCTGCCATGTAAATGTCAGTCAGACCGATGCATGCAATTTCACGGAAAATTAGAGCTCTGTGCTTCTTGATGCTGAAAGGTCAGATAAGATCTTCTCTAATGAAACAGTTTTTGACCTGATTATTCTGTCTCTGCTTCTGACAATGGAGACACATATAACAGCAGTGTAATAGCCTCTGCTGAGCTTTACCACCATATTTCCTGCGCTTGACAAAACATCTGAGCTCAAGAAACTCATGGCAGCTACTCGCTGCAGTTTCAGTGAAAAATGATTTTCCATGACTTTTACATTTTACACAAAGACCAAAAAACTTTATTGAACTGAGTATAGTTAAAAATACATATTTGCTATTGAGATTGCAATTAACATTCCACAATTTTTAGGATTCAGTTGTTTTTCCAATTTTGCGTTTCCTGATAGTTCCAGGTTTATACGACTGTAGGATACTGAAAGTCCATTCACTCCAGTGTTGATTCACTCCAGTGTTGATTCACTCCAGTGTTGATTCACTCCAGTGTTGATTCACTTCTGTGTTGATTCACTTTTGTGTTGATGGTGTATCTGAAGGAATAAACCCAAGGAAAATCCCAAGAGTTTGTGAAAGTGACAATCATTCAAGCCAAAGTCTTCAAACGTCACACTCTGACCCTGAGTCTCTGGCTAGTCCAGTCGTGCTTTTGGAAAATCAATTAGCTCAGTTTCCGCTCGATTTCAAACTGATGGCTGTTTCCACACACTAAGAACAGAGTATGCGTTCCTGTCATCAGTGGGCCGGCTGGAGGTTTCTCCAGTGTCATTGATCATTCTGCAATGAGAAGAGAAAACAAATCTTTGGCTTTCAGCATCACTGTCTGATGAATGTGTTTCATTTCCTCTAATCTTCAGTGAGAAAACCGGACGGGATGAAAATGCATTTTGAAAACCGAAGCGCTGCACACTCCAATTTCAGCATCATGATTCCATGGCGACAGCTATGACAATAAACGACGTCATTAACCGATGACAGAATTCCAACAGTGAAATATTCATTTTAAACCCAGCCAGGATGGAGAGTTATTGTAGATATTAATTGTGTGTGACAGCTGATGGCTGCTGGTATAGAACTGCAGGGTAATTAAGAAGGTTGATTAATCAGATTTACTGTTGCGTGGTATCTAAGTGACGGGCCAGAGATAGAGAAACATTACCCGCTGAGATCAGATCAGTTCTTAAACTGCTTACAGACTCATTGATAGAATTCACAATGGGCCTAAATGTCATTGATGACGAAACATTCAGGCAGAGTGGAGGATGTAAAACAAAAAAGTCATTTACTGAATTACATTGCCATAAAAAGACAAATAAGTTTGTCTTTAATAACAGGGAAAAAGCGTTCAATTCAGTGTAAATGGCTGCAAATTATCAATATACAAACACACTGGCATCACCTCACAAATGGATGTTGGTTTGTCTTTTATAGTTCATACAATGAAAAAATAAAAATAATAACTACACCACAAGTCAAGGTTTTGGACACACTTCAGGATTCGAATGATTTTAAAAACATTTTGCGCTATTATTTTAATTGTTTACACTTTCAGTGAATCTTATAGACGTAAACTGTACTGAACTTCCTAGATGAGTTAAAACACACAGTGAAGATAAAGAGATCTCCTTCAGTACTGTTTACAATCATCCCTAGACACCCCTCGTGACGTTTAGAGAAAGAGTGTGCACAGTAAATAAAGGGGCGATTTGACTGGTCGTGTATATTTAAAAGATTAGTTAGACGGGTTCGTGCTGTGTACTGACTGTGAATCACTGTGAATGTTGTAGTCAGTACTGCAGTCAGTCTTCAGAAATCTCTCCTCACCTTTCAGCAGCTGCTTTATTGAATGTATATTATAATATGATGTCTTGCTGACAGCCACTTACATAAGCAGCGGCCTACTGTATACTAACAAAAATACAACCTCACAAGAGACTGTATAAACAGCAAGAGAGTGAAAAAGAGCAAGAGACATAAAGAGAGAAAGAGAGAACTGGATCAAGAGAAAGTGAAAACAGAAGTGCATGGTGCTGGAGATAACACACACTGCTCTGAGCTTTCTCCAGTCTGGATGATGATGAGAGAATCTCACAATGAGTGAGTAATTCAGAGCAGTTAATATGTCTGTTTAACCTGTGTATACAGTACAGTGTAAGTGCACTATAACCAAACTCATACTGTAAACCAATGTATGAGGTTTATCATTCAATAATGGTGTATCAAACAACATAGTTATCATAGAAAAGTGTAATATTATATATTCAAAATCTAGAAAATGAATGTCATGGTTTTTGTGAACTAGGTCAACCAATTCAACCAAAAGATTCACAGATTCACATTCTTTACATCTAGCGAGAGAAATAAAGTGAAGGGCAAGATGTGAACTGAATAAATTACATTTGTGTTTTAAAATATTATGAGGGTGAGTAAATGACTACAGAATCTTTGTTTTTGAGGGAGTTATTACCCTTACAAAGGTAATTTTGCATCACTTCCCTGCTGTGAATCAGAGTTCCTCATCTGATTAACTGTTTCTGGACAGAACCCCAGTCCGTCTGCACAGCCAACATCATGTGCTTCTCTGCAACCTGTGGCCTGCTGCTGTATTTCATTTGCTGTCATCAGTTATTCATCTGGTTTTCTTGTATAAATCTTAAGACAGTTACATCAAAGCAGCCTCAGAACAGGTGGTAAATCATTTTAAGCTTCATTGTACAGAAACTACAGTCCATGTTTGCATTTCAAAAATCATTTCGATTTGTTACAGAGAAAATTAAGTTGACAATGATGTACTTCTGCTATTTGTATTATGTGGAATATCATCAGTAAAGGCTAATCACTATTATCTTCATAAATCATAGCTAAGCAGATCTGTTATATAAATATATAATCTCCCTAATCAAGCCAATTATTGTTGAAAAAATGAGCCATTATTGAATCTCGTGTAGAAAGTCAGGACCATTTATCGGCAAACTAACTGTATTAAATAACACAGGTGCTTTTTCTACTGGCACACAGCAGTGTCCTACTGAAAGAAAGCCCTGCTTTAAATATCAGAACAATTTTCAAATATATTGACTGGTCTAGTTAATATTTCAGTATATTATTGAAGATGTTTTACCAATCACCAGTTTTTGTTGGCTTTTAAAAGCATGAAATGAAGTCTGTTACCTGTTAACCAGCAGTTAGAAAAATCAGCACAAAGGTGATAAACAACTTCGGCCACATCATATTCAAACCTCCTGCAGAGATGGGATGCACACAGTTTAAGAGGAAGTTATTAAAAATATATTTTCAAAATTAGCAAGCAACTTCAGGTCTGAGGTAAATGGACCAGTCACAGGATGACAGAAGCGTGATTTCATTCACTGCACTTTTCCCCTCAGGAAGTATTTTTGTTTAGTTTCTTCATCGAGTGTTCTGGACGGCAGAATCTGTCATTACGGTGTTCATTAAAAGAGAATGAGGAACGTTTTTTAATCAGGCTGATGTTTGTTTGAAACTATGTCCACCATTAAAGGTTCGTCCTGAACACGCTCTAACATTAGTACAAAACAGCAGCACACTGCATCCCAGAGTCGTGATTATTTTCACAGTTTGCCTGAAGAATAGGTTCCCATCTTATAAATGCAATTAGGCGGGATGCCAGACATATATTAAAGACACGGACACTTCAAAATGTCACAAACAAATCAAAATAACACTGAAATATCAGGAGGGCGCTGAGAAGTTTATAGAGCGGTGAGATCCATATATTCAGTTAGGACACAACACAAAAAAATGTGGTCTCAGAAGGACTCTTTTGTCCTTCCTCTCTCTGTGTCCCCATTTCCCTCTCTGAACAGGAATGAACCCACAGCATGGTGGGGTATATCTGTAAAGATTTTTAAACAACTAAGCCACATTGCAAAAATACCATTATGTCAACAACATTAGACTAGATTTGCAATCTTGGTTTGTGAGTTTCATTTCCTGTGATGAAATATTTCATAGTGTACAAAGACAGTAACTGACATATCAAAGGACTAGACCAGCACTAAACCAGTACTAAACCAGCACTAAGCTACTTAATCTAGGCTGGAGCAGCATATGAATTTGTTTGTTCTTTCAGCAGGAGACAGACTTCATCAGCAGTCCTCATGACATCAGGGTGATGAGCAACAGCAGGGAATGTTTGCTGCTCTTCAGCTAAACACTCACACGATTCTCTCTGTAGTCTCTCTCTATTCCTAATAGACACACTAATGGATGTGTGGTGTACAGTGAAACATTGTTGACATTAAATTAAGTGCCTTAAAAACCAATTATGTCCCTCAACAGGCCTCTTGTGTACATTAACTTTGGGTTTTGACTGACACTGAGGAGCTTAACATGATGGCAGTGAAGTGTAAGACCTCAGAGACCAGCAGAAATTCTATAACTACTTTCCTAATAACATCAGAACATCTGAAGATGCATATACAGTGATGTATGTACAGAGCTGACTGTATCAGCCCATCAAAATACACAACAGCTGATTGATAGTATTGATTTAGACCGCTAGCTTACCATATATCTCAACAATAACTATGCAGAAAGTGTGGATTTAAAGATCAATAACAGATACAGAAGAACAGAACAGAATATGTAAAAACATCTGATAGACTATTAGACTCATTGTATCAATTTACAATTAGTCATTGTTTAATCCAAGTGTCGGCATTACAGAGTGTTTATGGTCAACCTAAGAATGCTTCATCTAAGTTAGGATAAAAGAAAATATTTTAACATGAAAACATTACACTTTATCTACTTTAAAATACTGCAATACAATTTCAAAGCAGCTGCCAAACACTGGCAGACCAACAATTAAAAACACAGCACAGGCTGAACACAAGTAAAAATATCCCAGATAAGCATCAACAAAACAACAAGAAATTAAAGAACAAAGAGTTTCAACTCTCTCCATCATTTTAATATGACAGGTCTCAGAGGGGAGACACCTGTCTTCCTGATCTCTGTACTGAGACGGGTGCAGTAAACACAGTATGTTCAGCACAGCCCTGCAGCTTTTTAACATTCAGAAGCCTGGAAGGATACAGACAGATTAACCTTCAGTTCTCATCCAGTCAGACAGACATCATTACAGTCCAGACAGAAGCAGAGATAAATGACACTCAGAGCTCCACACAAACAGCCGGAGGATCAGCGTTTATGTCAGTGTTTCATACTGTGATCTGCATCATGAATGCATCATGAAAAAGTTATTGTTGAAATGAAACAGAGCAGGATTGTTATGGAGACCCCGATATAAACTGTTTATATCGCTACAGTGTTAAAAACAGAAAACTTAGACACATGGTTTGTAATTATCCTTTATGGACTCTGTGTGTTCCTGTGGTGAGCTGGTTATTGTTTAGAGGTCGCTCATTTAGAACTCATGAGAGACAGCTTGGTCTCAGATGTCTCTCCTAACATTCTTATAGAGAAATGAAAGTAGACATAAATGAGACAACTGTTGTCATACAGTAAGAGTACATAACTGTAACATGGATGTGGGAAGACAAATGTGAGATCACTGACATCTTCACTTTAGGAAAGTCTTTGTTTGCTCTATTCTTGCTCTCAAGGAGAAGAAATAACCGTAATATTAAAGCGTCTCTGTTGTTATTTTTCCTATAGGGTCAAAATGACAAGAACATATGAGCAATACTTTTAGTTCTGCAGTAAAGAAATCACACAGCACAAACATCACGTTTCACCACATTCTGAAGCTCTTCATGATGAAAAGGTCTACAGGGTAAAGTCAGTTCAGCCCTGAAACCCCACATTGCTAAAACTGATGTGCTGCTTCATTTCATTTCACCACTCGCTCTAATCAGTTTGTTCATATCCAGTGAAACAACGAATCAGTTATGGGTGAACCACTCATAGTCTGGGGATGCATGCAGTGAAATGAATGGAGGTGGGGAGGGTAATACATCAGAACTCTTGGGCCCTGCAGGTGGGGCAGGTTACCTTCTGAAGGGTGAAACATTTGTGTAATCAGAAGGTCACAGTGGTCCTGCTGTCTCTTATTGTGACTCACAATGACTCCTGCTAACCCGAAGATAATAATATAGGTTGAAGCTAACTGCTAATGACTAAATACAGACACACTATGTCTCTGATCCAAAACACAGTGAACTGACTATGTAGGGGGCACATAGTCACATAATGCATTACTCTGATAAAAAACATTCAAAATGCTTGACAAAGCAAATAAATATCAAGTATAAATATACCAATAATTCAATATTGAATACCATATTGATAAATTAATACATGCTTAACAAAATCATTAACAGTTAATAATTTATTGGATCTTGTATTTATGTGCGCAATGTATTTTTATACTTTTAAACTTATGAAGCATTGCAATAATTTAACAGCAATTGTTCTAATTGAAGGTAGATGCCTATGCAGGACGCTTGCAGAGTTGGGTTTGGAATGATATGAGGTAAGTAAATGATAACAGAATTTTCATTTTTGGGTCAACTATTCCTTAAAGGGTAGTTATTAAAGCTGAGAGCTGTTGCAATGTGCGAGAGGAATATACGAGCTCTCTTGAGCTCGTATATTCTGTCTGGAGCCCAAGGCACACAACTTCAGAGAAATACAGAAGAAAAGTTGAGTGAACAAACATATAAGTCTGCTATGCAAGACCAACCCAGCTCAAAGTTATCCTCATGCACAAACAACCATGTTTGTACTCAGACAACAAACACACACAAGCCTGACTGAACTTTTACTGTATAAAGTGTGTAAGTATATCAGTGAAAACTGTGATGGAGCTGAGATAGAGCTATGATTACAGTGACCCATCCGTCTCCATCAGCCCGTCTCTCTGGAGGGCCCTGGTGCGTGTTGTAACTGTGATACTGCACTGGAGGTGTGTGCTGATAAACCTTCAGTAAGCTCTGATTCATTCATCTGTGTTGTGTACAGTGGATAACTTCACTCTGAGGTAAAGACACAATCAGAAACAAACAGCTAGTGTAAATGTCTCAGAGCCGCCAGCTGAGAATTAACACACACCAAACAACAAACATGAGGAAAAACTTTTCTAGGTTTCTAGGAGTGAATAAAACATTACTGGCCATTTGGCTGGTAACTTTACCGCAACATACAAATGAAATGGTAATGAATGGTAAGAATGAAAACATGACCTAAAGGTCACCTAATTTATGTTTTTGCTGATAAACCGCTATACAACATCGAAATGAATACTGATAATAGTTAATGTAACAGATTAAAATGATTAATTAATAACAGTGATACAGTATGGCACCGTATAAAATACAGTATCTATAGTTGTTATCACACATTTGGTCGTGACACAATCAATTCATTATTAAAAGTAATCAAAATGTAACAGCAGAAGTTTATACATTAATTTATCCCTTCACTTCAGAACTGCTGTATGTTTGTGGACAAGGTTGACAGCACACTAACACTAGCGCCATGGCAACAGAAATAATCTCTTACTTCAGTTCTGAGCTTTGTTTTAGTTCCCATGACATTACAACAATCTTTCTGTTTCATTGTGTTCACTGACTGCACAAAACAAACAAACAGCACTGTTTGTGTACATTCATGCAAGAATGACTCTCATGAGCTGGTTCTTATTATGACTTAAAAAAATCTGAATATGCTAGTTAACACCTTTGTTTTCTGTCTCTCACTGTTGTGTCCATCAAAATGACCAAATGCTCAATAATAATATGGCACAATAATTATGGCTGGTACTTTTTATCCATTTACATCCATTGGCAGCTGTAAAGTTTTTGACTCTGTAAAGTTTTTTTGGCAGCTGTAAAGTTTTTGAAGTATACAAAAACATCAGCCTTTTAAAAAACCTTTCTACACACTGAAGAAAAGCACCTGGAGTTATAGAAGTGTGCAAATGAAACCTACAAACGAGCATCGCATTAAACTGTTGATCTACAGGTAAAGCTAATTTTCATCTTATCAACTCAGAAATCACTTCTAATTCAGACTTATTCAAAATCCAGCGTTATTCTCCAGCGGTTCAAATAACAACATTTGTGCGCCGCCGCTTTTTTTGATAGAGGAACATTCAGTCTGCAGTCACTTCTGTTAAATGGGGCCTATCTGCAGGACACATCTTCACAATAAAGGGACAAATGCAGCAACCCATTTCTCACTTTGTCTTTAGCTTCTTATTCATTTCTTTAGGTAAGAGCTAATTTCGTCAGCAGTGAGCCTTCAACAACATGTATTCACACAGCGCAGATAGTTCCACTGTCCCTCATTTCTGTCCAGCCTGCTGGATGTAGAAAGGAAACGTCCCACCATCATTAAACCTACACCTCATCACTGAAGCAGACACACTTTCTCTGGCACTGACGGATCGCTCGTTTTGATGTCCCAAATGGCTTCTCCTTTCTGTTGCCAATTTGGCTTTCACACAGTCTGGTCTTGGCCCCTATCTTCTCCATCTCCAGGTCTTTAAACTTCAAAGTGTGACACTTTCAACCTGTCCTGACCGTTTCTGACCACCGCAGCGTGAGAATGTTCACACCAAAATAAAAGGAGTTCTAACATTATTTACTCACCCTCATGTCCTTCCAAATCTGTATGAGAAAGGAGAATTTTTGAACAAGCTACACAGTTTTTTCATGCAATGATAATCTGTCTGGCTCCAAAAAAACAAGTATAAAGAAGATTATAAAACCTGTAAGCTATCTTTGTCACACAAAATCATCACACAGATCCAGAAGTCTCAAAATACAGAACACAAATATAGACTGGTTTTATCATACTTCTATGGTGTCTGTTTGGGAGCTTGAAACACGCTGTAACTTTTTAAGGACAAAGCAGAATCCTTTTAAAACCCCCTTTATATTCCACAGAGAATGAGGGTGAGTACACAATGACACAATGTTCATTTAGAGTGAATTATTCCTGTAATAGAAGCAGTATGACGTCCACACACCCCTCCCTCTGTCCAGTGTTTCTCTCCTCACTGAAGGGCTGCTGTTTTTCCACTCTGTTACTAATTGATGCAATTATTGCTCTATTTTTGCTGAAGGTCTGCTAACAGCAGGCGTGTTATGACCGATGAGCCATACAGAAGAGCAAAGATTCACTGATTATCTTTAATGCAACAACACTTTCTGATCTCTGAACAAAATGTCTTCTGTGGTCTGCAGTAACTAACTAAAAGTAATGATGCTTCTAAATTCATTTGTTTGAGTTGTAGTTTGAGTAGCACAGCTGTTTTAAAAATAGTCTGGCTTTTTTTTCAGTAACAAGCTACTTTCCGCAATAATTCGTTTTTGTCACGTTCTGTTGCATGAGCAGCTTTATATTTTGTGTCCTCGTCAAAATATGATTATTTAACAAGTGACAGAACATGCTGCTCATTGGTTCCTTTTTCTGCAGTCACACTGAGTAGCTCCGCCCACATTGCAATCTTCATTGTTTTCAATGTTCTGCAAAATAAATAAAGCTCTGACTGATATAAAATGTGCTCAGCTTCAACATTCAAAAAATCTAGTAAGAAGAACAGAAAATATTTCAGCACACAATGGGCAAAATAAAGATATTTAAGAATGTATGTAAGAATGAAATAAGTTGTCAAAAAAGCACTACAGCCTGTCTGTTGCGATACTGTTTCACCAATACTGTTTCGCTTTTAGTGTGACATCACCGTTTGGGGGCAGGGCCAAGTCTCATCTCTCTAAGAGGGGGGGGTCAATGTTTGTGGCCTACCACTCATAATAAGAGCTCACAGGTTAGGAAGCTACAGTTTCTTCTCTCACTCCTATGGTTGCTACTGTGAGTAATTGCATTTTGTTTGTTGCTTTGAAAGATCACGACAGCTGCTTTAATTCTGGGACGTTTCTGAGGCTTTAAAGATAAGCAAAGATGTACCTCTGACTTCAGCTAAAGTATGTTCCATTAAACACAATTTCTTTAACAGTACCTCTTAATAAATCAATTGCAATTTCAGGCCTTCAGGATATTTTAGTCAAAGCCTGCTGTTTAGCCTTGCCTAAAGGAGCAGCTTTAACTTTTAGTGTTGTCTGAGGCTGACAGCAGACTTTAACACTGATTTACCAGAGTTATTTATGCTGAAAATACCGCCACACACATTGTGTGATTCAAGACTGCCTCCATAAGTCCATATTACATCAAAACTGATCATATTTACTGTTAATGTACATTGTTCCTGGTCACGATTCACTGGTGTGCTTTACCTGGAATAACTACAAGTCGTTGTAAATATAAATTCTCAACCACAGACGCATATTTCAGTCACTTTGAACTGAGCTAATGCAATAAACAATTTAAAAGAGGCATTCACAGGAAATGGCAGGAAAGCAAATACTTTCACACTGACAACTGGTTCCCCAGCGGTAAATCAAATCAGCGAGCTGTTAAGAAGCATCTACTACAAATCTGACTGATAAACTCAGTGTGGGAGCGCATAGCCCAGCCTCAGGGTGAAAACCGCATCATCTCCAGCCTGAGCCAAGCCAAAGATAACATGCTCTGTGTCAGCGCGTCTCCGACCATGAGCCAGCAAACGCTTGACCGGTGGGCGGAGCAGAAAGTCTGAGGATGATGGTGTCTTATGCCGCACCATATGTCACTGCAGCCAAGTGAATCTCATGTTCTGAACCGTGCCAAGTGGATTTTCTGTCCAGTCAAGCCTCCTTTCCCAAGAGCCTCTTGGAATATCAATTACAGAGCAGCGTGTGCGTCTCTGATCTGCAGGGAGTCAAAATCACGGGCTGGGGCAGGAGAGAAGGAGGCAGGGCTGGATCTGTCTTATCTCACTGCACGGGCTGAGAATTAAACATGCTGAGAGGAATCAGAACAGCTCGATCTTATTAAAAGAAACATTTAGATATCAAGATCTGAGCAAGAAACATAACATGCCCACAGGTAACTGGACTTGAAATATGAGCAGAACCAATTTCTCTGTGAATCGCTTATGAACACAGTCTTACAGAAATTGCTGTATTTCATTCAAAACAGCAACAGTTTTACATGATTAACAGAGAAATTCATTTGTGTCTTGAATGAGGCCCAATGTTACGTTGTCTACATTTATCCTGAAGGCTGATATCCAGTCTGGCCCTACACTGAAAATTCTGCTGCACTTACAAACCATCACATAAAGTTCAGTGCATTACCACAAAACAGCTGACTGTGTACACATTACACATAACACATTTTCCATACAGCCTCTGCAGTTTTGCAAACAATGAGAATAATTTGAAGAGCTGAAACATCAACATACAATTTAACTGTAAAATGATCTTAGTCCCAGAGTATTAAAAAAACAGAGTGTAACAGAGTGTTACAGCTCTGTACTGTAACAATCACAGAGTGCACTTCCCTTCATACAACATTACATGATAAATCATAAGCAGAAGTCCTGATGTCTCTGCTGGGAAACAGACTCTGGGTTACTTATGGATTTCTAATGCCAGCTGTGAAGAAAAGTTACAGTGTGTTAAAGATTCTGATGGTTAGTCAGATCTTTTTCCTTCTTAAAGGAACAGTGTAACCCTAAAAAATAAAAAGATCTTACCCTGATGTCCTTCTCAAACTCTATTGTCTTTTCTCTATGAAACACAAAATTAAATGTTAGAATATATTTTCTATACTTGTTGGTTTATTTTACCAAAACCACTGGTTCTCAAGTGCCATACGTTATCAAATGCGAGATGCCAACGTTGATGCATGATGCTAGTATACTGTAAATAAGAAATGAGATAATTCGGTTCCCAGGGAACACAATATAATGTAAACTTTGGCTTGAAAGCTCTGTAAGTCACTTTGGATAACAGTGTCTGTCAAAAGCATAAATGTAAATGAATCTGAATATGACATGCGGGTCGTATGGACTAATTTTATGTTGCTTGGCAGTATAAATCACTATCTACTTTCCTTCTATTTCATTTTGTTTCACAAAACAGAGAAAGGAACACAGGTTCTGAACAGGGGCAATGAGGGCAAGTAACACAATTTGACATTTGCATGTGCTATTCTTTTCAGTGCTGGCCTGGACGACAGGTGTGTTGTGTATGTGTGTGTATGTCTCTGTCTTTCACTGGACTGATGAGACAGGAGCAGAGGAAAACTGGCTGACTCACTTCAAATACTCACTCTTATTCTCACACTTCTTTCTTTCTTTTCTCAATCAGTTCTCCGTAACTCAATACACTCACTGTCTCTCGCTTTCTTTACCTCCGCACCTCTCCTTTTTCAGTTTCTGTCTTTTATTTTCCCTTCATTCTGTTTCAGTCTGACTCTCTGTAAGTCTCTGGTCCAGTGAGCTGTCTATGTAGGCAGCATTTTAAGTCGTCACAGATGTGTCTATGTGAAGGTTGTTCCTAAAGGTATTGAGGGAACAGTATATAAAGTAAAACAAAAATAGATTGTTTTCCCCAAATTCTAAATGCTGTATCACAAGTGTCAGTTAATATAATTTAATCTTGTTAAATGTTTGATCATTAATATTTGTACTATATAGTTATAAACATATTGGAGAATCATGTTGTTAGCATGGCAAAATACTAACACAAGTTATTTTTAATATGTTCAGCCTTCCACTGACAAATAGTTTTAGAATGGGCAAAGTAACTAACACAATAGGGAAACATGTATTTATTTACTACTACTGTCAACATCACCTTTTTTGTGGACCATTAGTCAACAAATCTAAATAAATAATCCAACCGCAAGTTTTAAAACACTACACAAAAAGGTAAAAGCTTCTAACTATGCAAGCTGCATTCTATGCATTGCCGCATTCTGAAATATGTCAGAGCGCAATTTAAAATGCAAACTATAATAATACAAAATGCATATTCTAAAATGGTCTGGGTCTGTAATTATTTGAGAAACCAGAGAAACAGAGTGAGAACATGTTTGTTAAGATGGTGTTGGCTAAGAGCAGCCATAGCTCTGGGTACAGTTTGCTTCATTAAAATGCTTCAGCTGAGCAAATAAAGGCCTCTTGTGTCACACCATCACCACAAAACCCCACAGATGGCCGTACCGCCTGGGCACGACTGTCAGAGACACAGTCGTCAGCATTTCTGCCACTTGAGTACGAAGCACGATTGTTTCCAGGTGACAGCTTGCTCTTGGTTTTATCGTCATTAGATTTGGAGCGTCTGACCTTTCAAATCACAGCTGTGAGAGGCTTGATCATATCTGAAACAGTTACAATTAGAGCTGCCTGGTCTGAACAGGCCATTCATTTGACAGACACAGACAGATAAAGCACAAGAGCGAGTGTGAATGAGAACCATTAAACACAGCAGGGCTTAAACTCGCCTGTCATGAGAGAGTCAGTCTAAAGATGCTGGTGTGGAGTGTAGAGTGAATTAGCACCAAATGAAATGAGCAAAAAAACAATCTACCTCTTACACGAAAGAATGACTGTCAAGACACGGTCTGATCTTTAAAGCACAGCACGTAACTGGTCTGAACTGTACTCGGGTAACAGAGGAGCTGAAATATTTATCCAGCAGGGCTCAGAGGGGCCTGGGGCCCTGCCCCTGGAAGGGGGCCATGGCAGGAGAAGACAGCCCAGCACTTCCCTCTGGGCCATCCGCTCTTTCACAAGCTTCACTCATTGACTGTGTGACTTCACAAATGGCAGTGAAACATCTGATGAGCTGCTCTGCCCTGTTCAGACATACAGTGCTACAGCTTTCACTTCATGACATGATGGAGAGAGAAATACAGAGCCCTGAAACATAAATAGAGCGCGATGAGACGGCCAGAAAAACCTAGAGACTCACGGTCAATCTAACATTAAAGCAACAGGAGTAAACGCAGAGTATTATCATCCCGTTTTCAGTAAAATGCTCTGTGGTTACACATTATGCTCTGTCTCACAACATAAATATATATGTGTACAACATAAGCAACGTTATAGACTAAACTTTTTCGTTTATTCACAAAACTGAAAAGTTTCCATTACAAAGAACCTTGTACAAACAGAAAGGTTCTATGAATGTAAAAACCCAACAAAGAACCTATGTTAGGAACCTTAATTTTTATGAGTGTAGATATACTGTAATTAATACAATTACTGGAAATCGGTATCTGTTTTTATATATATTTTGTGTTCTGGGAATGTATGTAAATATGTTTTGTATCTTTTGAAGGGTGGTAAGACATTTACATATTTCCCAGAAGACAAACTGTTAACTGACAGTTAACAGTTTTCAGATCATCCTGATGATCAGCATATGAGCCATCAGAAATCAGCAGCTCTCACTGAAACTGAGTTGCATGCAGTTTGTTGCAACAAATTGCAGTATGCTGCTCAACTCTGTTAATCCTGCTGCATATGTTCAGAACATTATAGAGAAAATGATGCAGAAATGATGAAAACTGAGCATAAAGTCAAAGAAATATTATAAGACACATTAAAACAGAGAAAACTGTTTTATTCAGAGCAGCAGCCCACTGCATGTGTCTGCGGGACAAGTGTGTGTGTGCTCACAGCTGATGTGTCCTGCCTCATTAAAATGACAGCTGGCTGTTGAGCTCTGTCGACCCTACGGACCGTTTGGTCAAATGGGACAGAGTGCATTACAGTCATGTTTCATAACTGAGCAGCTGGACTCCTCAAAGTCTCAAGCTTGTCACTTCTGCATGATTCCTGAACACACACACATGCCTCTATCCAGCACTGCAGCTGTTGATCCACAGACAGGCTGCAAGCCCTGCAGCAGAATAATCGCATTCTCCATGTTTCCTGCATATTTACAGTGCCTGATAAGTTGGATGCTGGTTTAGCAGGTTTCAGGAGCTCATCAGGAAGTTTATATGTTTACAGTTGCAGAGGGTGAAAGCAGCGAAACGCCCTCCAAAAACTCAATAATTGTTTCTAACTATATAGTTTTTTAGTATAGTATTTTTTAGTATAGTACTATTATTTTCAGCTTCCGTTGATTTCCAGCTATATCAGTGAGCATATTTGCTAATAACACAAATCAAGTGAATCATCTGATTGAGTTAACAGGTGTTTAAAACGCTGGGACAGCAGGTGAGGTCTGGCTGTACATATTTCCCCTTCATTTGCATGAATTAAACAGCAACCTTTACAAACACAATCAGAATTTTGTCATGTCCTCAGTGTTCAAGGACACAGCGAGATCAGATTGCTTCATTAGCATTTTTCACATTAGCAGTACAGCAGGTCTCACACACGGCCGAGTTAAAGCTCTGTCTGTACCTCAAGGAGGCTTTGAGCAGGATAATTCCCCTCTAATATGATTTGAGTCGTATGATAATTGAATCTGAGCAAATGAAGGTCAGTCTTCTGTAGGTCTCTCTTCAGCGGCGGATGAGCTCAAATTAAACTGTTACATTTTACACTCAGTCAGCAATAAATGAACAAACTGTAGAAATAATACATGAATCTCACAGATCTAAACACTAAGTGTTTTTACACTTCAACTTTGTTTAATTTGGGACCGTTTCTCTGTAGAAAACACACTGCGGGCACATCCTGTTGTAAAAGCCCCTGGTGCTAAAAAACAGAGAAACTGTACCAGGTCAAGCTTTTACTCAAATATAAAGTGAAATAGAGTGAAACAATTATAAACTTTCAATATTAAATTGTACTTAAATACTTAAAAAGTAAATGTGAACTTTTATCTTCAGAAATATGCTAACAGAGAAATCTCCTGCCTCTAGATTTCAAAGTAACTTTGATGCACATGCCATGTAAGACAACTGTAATCACAAATTAAGACATGTAAAATGTTGTGAACTGAACTGATCTGAATACTGGTGCAGTCTGAAACAGTCTGAGCTGTTACACTGTACACTCAGCAGCAGGTTAAAGAGTCTGTGATGTGGTGACAGATTTTAGGTGTCTTCTCAAACGCTAATGGCTGTCATATATCTGAAGACAGCTGAAATGGATTGTGTGGGCTGTCATCAATAAAAGTTTTGTCAGATGACTTAATTGGCTCAGTAACGTGGAAAAAAAATTTATTAATACATTAGCCATCATAAGCTAAAGGAAATATATACTTTGAAAGTCTAAATGAGTTCACACATATCCAACAGTGCTGCAGTATAAGAGTACTAAAGTAATACTTCTGAAATAATTAACGTGAATTTAAACTAAAACATTTACTCTAATGTAGGTAATCTTTTAACAAAATGAAAGAATTTTCTCCACCTCTTAAACAACTTCCTTTTTTCACACTGTCTTTAAGTAATGAAGTAGAATTACTTTACACCCCTGGAAACCACATCTGCAGTCCTCACAGAAACACCCTGACCTAGTGCTTTAATAAAACAGAGAACAATTTGGCACAGAGAAAGACTCAACGTTCTTTGTGTTATTTTCTCTGTGTTTATCTGTGTGTACACCTGTGTTATTTATCTAATACTGCACCTGACACACTGCATATTAATACACTGTAGTATTAATACACAGAGATAGTCTGTGATGCAATAATCTCACCCAGCAGACTCCTGCTGTGGGTTTATCTGAAACAATAACAGATGCACTGCCTGTGACCTGCTATTCAGAAAACACAAAAGATATTAGCTGTAATAAATGTAGACAAGATAATCAGAATATCTGTCCATCTACAGCCTGTATGTTTAAGTCCTTTTAGCACTGTGAAAAATAGCATCTTTATCAAATCCACTGCACACATATTTCTGTCTTTCACCAACTGAAAGTGGTTAGTTCCTTCAATCTTTTTAGTATCGCTCTCTTGACTTATGAGTCCTCGCAGGTTCTTGAGACAGATTTGTTACCCTGTAAAAAAAACTTTGCTGCCTTAAATTTTTTAGTTTAATCAAGTCAATTCAACTTACTCTTTGTAATCTTGACTGGTCTTGAGTTGCTCTAATGTTAAAGAAATGGCTGAAATATTGCTTAACCTATTTTTTTAAGTTATACCAGTCAGAATTAAAAATTTTATGTTGAAATGACTTGTATGGCCAAGTTGATTTAAACTTTATTTTATTTATTTAATTTAAGGCAGCAAAGTATTTTTTACAGTGTACCTATGAGGAGATGAGCTCTCCTGGGCAATTTTACGGTCTTAACTCAACTGGGTCGGCAGAACTGATGTTCTGAATTTAGCCTCTAGTTGTGATACAGCCATACTTCACATCTATCCTTAAAGTACACGAAAAACAGTTTGACACAAACCCAGTGAGTTCAGTGAGCTTTCACCATAGACATAAAAACTTATATGATCAAATGTTACATGTTGTTCAAATTGGGATGAAATAAACTTGTTTAATTTGTGTAAAACACAAATTATAGTTCTGAATGGCTTTTTCAGTAACAGCTATTGATTAGATCCTAAACTGTTATGGATGACTATTAATAATCCCATGCAGTAGACTGCAGTAGACACATTAAGCTTTCTGTACGATCAAAAGGAACTCAGTGGAAGCCCATTAAACTCTCTGTTTGTTGGACGATCTCTGCAATGTGTCTATGGCAGATTAAACGTTATCAGAAATACAAAGCATTTTCCATTAACAATGGCATGTAATCCTGGACTCTTCTTAATCTTTGTGCAGAGCCTCACACAGATGTGGCTGTAATCCTGAATGTGTCTTCTGGAGGTGTTGAATAGTCTGTGTTAGTGATTTGTGTGTGAAGCTGAAGCCACTAAAGCCGTGAGGATTATCAGAGAAGCTGCTAAGACACAGAGAAACAGAGCCTTTGACAGACTGTGACAGACTGAACTCACGGACAGGAAGTGATGTCGTCCTCGGGCCCCTGATGACATCTACAGCACATACTAGGCTGTGAACATAACAATTCTTCAAAAACAACACTGAACAACAATGATGCCCGCTAGACATCAGCACCATTTGTGTGGATCGGCTGATTGAATAAGTAACAGAGACTAAAAGTATCACTTTTAAAAGTAACATTAAATGTGGTCAATGGCTCATACTGACTCTGTTCCTCGTCCTGAATTTAGTCCTGGTTATATGGCCACTGCAAAACTGATGTGCTTCTGTAAATGAGAAGAATAAAAAAGCATTTTTCTCCCCAGACCTGAGACACTGAAAATATGATTTCTCTGAACAGGGAGGCCTGAACTGATAAATTTAAGCAAATAAGGCATCATAAAATGATGATAAAAGAAACTTTAAAAACGTATTTTTAAAGCTCACTGCTGTTTAGTTTAGAAGTTTTATTGAAAGTTATTCATAACACTGACATCAGCACTGAATCGTATGCTAATTCTGAAAGTAAACTAACAGAATATTTAAAAGGTGAAGTCAAAGGGTTCATAAACCTTCCCACAGACAAGTCAGACTGCTTCTGTCTGATGAATGAACTTCTCAGATGTTTCGAAATGAATTGCTGGGAGACGACGCCATAAAATTTGATTTTGTTTCTCATCCCTCTGGCACACACACAGACAAAGACACAACAGCTGCACATTAATCACAATTACACCTAATGTCAGCATAACGTGTTAATGTATGTTCTTCTTAATGTAGTTTGTTCTGGTTAAATGACTACATGTGAAAGCATCTGACTGTTGTGTGTAGTGCAGAAACAGGCTGAAGGATCATCTACAGTATATAATTCAAGAAAAGAAAAAACCCAGACAGCAGCATGTAATCACACAGCAGAAAGACACAAACATACACCTGAGATTTACAGCTTCATTACAGGACGTCAATTAATAATCTAAATCTTTAGATTTAAAAAATCTAAATAATTAGATGAAGCCAAAATACACTTCCTCAAAGACCTCCTCATCATATCAGCCTTTATTTTCATTTTAGTGTAAGTGGAGGTATGGGAGACACGAGGGGAATCATCACACTACATTACTTTTAAAACAATGTGTTCTAAGAATGTCACTTACAGAAGAGAGACGCCCATCTGACCCTCTCAGAGCCTCTGTATTCTCAGAAAGATCTCAAACCTCAATCAGATGCAAATAAAGACAAAACATTATGACAAAGCTTTCACAAGCCATCAAATCTACCTTCTAAGATAAGAGCTTCATACACTATAAAACATATAGTAACTTTCAAAACCAGACCAGAAAGAGAACAGAGCAGTTTCCTATTGCACATGCAAAGAGGCTGTTTATAAACCCCTTTAACCTCTAAGAGTCAAAGAGAGGGCAGAAAATAATCAGAATCAAATAATGTTGTGATGTCAATACACAGCTCACAAATGATCTAATATAACAGGTTAGGAGAGATTAAACTAATGCACAGCAGAATGTAGATGCTTCATTCTCATTAACTATATTGCTTGAAATGAGGACAGGATGAACACACTATAAATCATTACTGTAAAATGTCTGTATAATTTCCGTATGTATATATACATCTACTGAATGTCTACAGACACAGATAATGAGAGTGAAGCAGAAGCCTGAAACAGACACTTACATACCTGAACAGAGTCTGTTACACGCTGCAGAGAACCAGTGAGGGCGGCTCAATGTGCCTGTGCTACAGAAGCAGCTCTTCTGTCAAAGAAAAGAGTGATGAGGGGAAACCAAAAGTAAAAAAGAGAAACAGGAAAAAAACAGGCAGGTGTGAGGGCAGTCTCTGGTGTAGTGCAGCGTGACATGTAAACGTGTGGCACACTGTCAAATGCTCACAAGAGCACAAACATAAACATTACAGACTCCAAAATACATCCAAACCATCCACGGCCATTTAGTTTGCTGTTGTAAATGCACTGTCATCTTCCAGCTGCCCAGAGCTGCTTTAATCCCAGACCACCACACAGAAGACAGTCTGAGATTCACTCATGTGTCACTGAGGTCTGACTCCTCACACCAGACTTATTTCACACTCTACAGAAGAGCTGCACTACCGTTCAGTGCTGTTCAAAAAACAGATAATGTGATTTACAATAAATGTGGGACTGAGGCTAGTTGTCACAAGAGCAAAAGGTCAGTAACTGTAGCTCAGTGTATCCTCAAAAATTAAATGAATAAAACTGTGTGAGAACTAATGACTTACTGCCTTCCACATTAAACAACAGCAGTGTTTTGAAATACAATCCATCCATCACATCTGTGGTTCACTCAGACCTCAACACATAAACCCAGCAACAATAATTCAGATGAATGAACAAACTCCAGTCATAACAAAACAAGTTATTAGATGTGACAACACCAGCATTATTAAAGTAACAGAGTAAACAACAATGACAACTTGTTCAACAATGCAACCATAATAATTACTCATACCCCAGTGCATACTGGGAAACCAGTGCTTACAAAATATACAGAACTTAAGAAAAACAATGGAGAAAATCTTGAATTAAAAAGGCTGATGGATAGCTCTCACATGTATTATACTCCTGTATTACTGTATTTAATGTTAAAGAAAGTGCCAAATATTTTCAGATGAAATCAATAAACCACAGAGACCTTTGCTCTCAGAGACCTCGTTCCTAATGAAGAACAAACCATCTGAAGGTTCAGGTCAGAGCACAGCACAAATCCGGAAATATGGAAGACTGTTGTCAGTTTAACCTCTCCCATAAGAAATCAGCTAATGCGGAGGACAGTTTTTAATGCTATCATGGTAAACTGGGGAACAGTAAAGCGAGCAAGAGAGAGGGAACAGTGGCTGTATTTTCACATTCCTGACGTGTAACAGAAACCAGCTGGTTGACCCTTTCTGTATTCACTGACTGTTTTACGCACCGAAGGATCTCATGCACAGTGTAGTTAAGAGGGACAGAGAGGAAAAACTAGACTAAAACTGCTAATACTCGTGTCTGCCTGAGGAAATAGGCAACCTCAATTACAGGGACTGTAGCCGAAGTGACTCCAGTATTACTGAATAATCTCTGACAGCCACAGTATCACCTCATGTCGTCCGTATGAGCAGTGATGTTAAAACAGCTGAGCGTAACATCAAAGACCAGCAAGAGTCTCCTGCAATGCACTTATACTCTGATACATGTACTGTATGTTGTAATCTTTAGTTTTTAAATATATTTTAATATAACTAAAATGCGTTTTCCTTTAAAATCGTGCCATCAAAAGTGATTTGGCACTTTAATATACCTCAGTGTTTTACTGGAATGGCACAAACAAAAGCCTGTTTTTCTAGAATCTTGTGTTTCTTTGTCTCTAGCGTGATGAGCATGCAGTAAAGTTACACGTCTGCGCTCTGCTTGCGCATGAACACATTGCATCAGGATGTGTGGGTCCAGGAGGAGAGCTGGATCTCCTCCCGCAGGCCTCTGCTGATCCGTCACACTCATTAGCATGCTAAGGGTGGACCACCTGCAGTTCAGGTTTACACTCCAGAGCTTTGACTGAAAAAGTCTTCTCAAACGCTGCTTTAAGGAAGAAGAAATAGAAGGACTGATTAAAAAAGAGGAGGGTTGAGAAGAAAAGGCACGATTTGACAGACAGGATGTATTTTACTTGAAATGCCTGCAGTCTCAATACTGGCTGCAACCTAATCCAAGTGATAGTTAGTGTTTAACCATCAGCGCCTAACAATCCAGTAAAAGTGCAGTAAAGTTCAGTGTCAACATCAAAGCAGTATTGACTGTTTGCTTTCTTACAGCACATTTCTGGTCTTATTGTGCATGATATTCAAATCCTTCAAATCTTTTATTAAAATGTATTAAATGTCACCTTCACTTCTGGAAGAACTTTCCTTCTCATCTGTCACTGCATTAAACAGAAGACATCAGACACACTGGCTTCTGAAAACATGATTCTCCACTTACACAGTTACACAGAACTAACTTCAGGTTTGAAGGTCCTCTGAAGTTCTCACAGACGTCCCAGTACTGTAAACAGCATATGACTACTAATCTGATAAAGAGCCACATCAAACTAGGTTTATTTGTAGTGATGTTGAGGACTCTGACAGAACTCACAGCTGTCAGATCTTTGTTCAGGAAGACACAGACGGGCTTCAAGTAAATCTCACAACCTGGAAACTCTCACAGGCTGATTCTGGAGCTACTGAGTTATTGCCTGTATTGTAGGAGCAATCAGGCTCTTATTGGTAATAAATTGTGGTGTTCAATATCCGATCGGCGAGGTGTCAGTTATGAAGACTGAACTTGGCACAGGATTTGTTTTCGCTCTTCAGCCTGCTGCCTCTACACGAACATTGATTGCCTTTTCTTCCCCTTCTCCTGAAGAGATGAAGTAATGTGACAGTAACTGGCAATAATGGAAGAAAAAAGTGCTACAGTCCTGAAAATGTGCAGTAATCACATAGAGGTCATTTGGTCTGAAGTCTATCTGCTGGTGTGGAGCAATGCAGGAGATGCATCTCTACACCCCCTTACCGAAAGCCAGACTGCAGCTAAGAACAGTCAGTGAAGAGACTCCGCCCACAATTCCTGGTTGCCATAGTTACATTAATTCTTGTAAGAAAAACATGAAGAAATAAATCATAAATTTGGCATTTTTCCAATTAAAAAGTGTTTACCTGTTACCACAAATCTTCAACTAAACAGTTTCAAAAATCTGATGCCGGTAACTCGATCTTCCTCAAAAGCAATGAGTGTAGCCATTTAACATGTAGCCATTTAACATCTATCTGTCAGCCAATCAGATTAAAAGAGTTTTCTGCCAGCTCCTGACATGCATCAGATGGTCAGACATCAGACAGCGTCTGTGGGCGTGGCGTCTGAGCCTCCACTGACCGCCCATTAATCAGTGATAATAAAATGGCTACAGTGCATTGTAAATATTGATGGTTGGTTTGTTTAAGGTGACTGAGGAGAAAGAACAGTATAACTGAATGGCCATTGATCTCTTCTTAGTTTGATGAGCTTTGGCTTTGAAATCAGTTAAGTGGAACACAGTCCTGCTTCAAAACAACCGAGATACACCATTAAACACTGATAAAGAGAGAATTTGTGTATAACACATTCCCCTGTCATTGCAAACAGAAGTAACGTATCAACTAATAAAGAATGAGATCTGAAGAATGATCTGTCTACAGTAGACTATACAGCTATACAATCATAAGTATCCATTTGTTTTCCCTTTATTCCCATTGCTGTCAAGTAAAAACAAAAAGAAAGATTTCCTACAAAACTTATATCTAAACCTCTGTAGATGTGGGCAATCAATTATTTCTGCTGCTGGGCTGTATAAATAAAACATCATAATTTTTGCATTCTGCTTTGTAAAAGCCACTAAACTGTACCAACAAATGAGGTCCAACACTTGGCCAGATTCACTTCATTATAATAATTTTTCAGTTACACACCCATGAAATTAGCAGCAGTAATGAATTCTTGCAGAACTTTAGATGGGTAGCTTCTTCTCTAGTACTTGTACAGTGTAGACAGGACTTAAATAAAAGAAGATCTGTGGAATTCCCAGTAAACATGGTAAAATGTGTTATAAAGAACTGAAAGCACACTCACTAATACTGTACAATATTTTTACATTTGTAAAGATACATACATATATACACATAAATTAATAATTAACAATAAATAATACTTCTACAGCATTTATTAACCTAATTTTACCTTTTGCCAATACAGTTTTTAAAATGGTAAGTTGCATCTGTTAACATTGGGTCCATTTTACATTTACTTATTTAGCAGACGTGATCTATAGCGGCTTACAAATGAGGGCACGTTTAACCTTAACAACATTAACCATGTTAAACAGTTAGGGACTAGTCAACAAGCAGGAAGTTAGGGACTAGTCAACAACTAACATTAACAAAGATGTCAACAACATTAACATTAGTCAACTAACGTTAACAAATATTAATAAATGCTGTAAAAGCCATTCATTGTTAGTTCCTGTCAGCTAATGCAAATACTGTTAACAAATGGGAGTTTATTGTGAAGTGTGAGAATGCATAACTTTTTGAATGATGGGTGTTACAGCTCTGTGGGGCTCTTCTCATTCTGTGTGGGCCTGAGAAAAAACTACAAAAAACAAATACTTCACAAATCTCATCCCCTCAATGCTCAGATTTAGAAAAAGACGTCTCGCTGGAATGAGATTAGGAATATCTCATCATCCCGTTTTACTGATAACATCAAATCAGAATGACAACGTGAAGATTATCACCACTGTACCAGCAGGCAAAATACACCAGATAAATCAGTTTTTTTTTACCTCAACATAAACCATAACTGGATTAGGCCAACAGCGTTTCATCATCTTTATCTCAACATCTCGTCAGCCTCGTGTCATTATCGTATCTGATGTATTTTTGGCTGCGACAATTTAAAGGCAGAACACAGAGACATCTGTCAACATCCTGTCAGAGGGAAACAAAGTGATGTGTGTTCTGTGAGGAGCAAATTATTCTAAGACAGAAAGGAGAGACTTTCAGCTGCACACACCTGCAAGGTTATCCAGCAGAAACATCACATTCATCAGAGACCCTCTGAGCATGTGCATTTTAGCACATCTAACTGGAGTCCCTGGTGTTCTGTTCAACATACAGATCTTAGAGGTGAAGCTCTGGAGATCTGCTCTGCACAGAAGAATATGGTGATAACCTCCATGTGGGATCTGGCTGGTAACAGATGTGGCCTGATGCAGTTGGATTCTGTCAGTTCGTGTAGCAGCAGGAGCTGACAGAATTCAACTGCATACAGAATTTTCTGTAATTTGCAAGAGGACGAGATGTTGTGACATTCAGGTAACCTTAGCATGAATGTTCTGATGAGAAAGTATTTTCATTACATCAGTCACAGTGAATCATCTGCAGTCAAACAGAAACCTGTCAGAAACATGTCACATTTCACCCCAGAATCACACGAAAGTTAACGTGATATGCTTTCCAGACATGAGAGATATCAGGAAGGAGAAGAGTTCAGTTCATAAAACAGTCATTATTCTTCCTATAATGTCAAGTGACTCACATCCTCTTTAAAGGAATCAGTGTAGAGGTGGAGAAACTCCTTTTCAGACTTTAAGTCAGTAACATGAACAACGTCATGTGTTAAATGATAATTAAAAGATGATGTGAGAGCTACATGTTTTCTCTCCCTGAAGTGGTGTCAGAAGAACCTTCCTGATGAACAGAACAATAACAGCGATCTGTTTCCTTTGCAGATCATTAGGAGCAGCAGTCAGAAGGATGATCATTACTGCTGCCCTGTGTTTAACAGCCTTTCTGTCTGCTGTGCGTTTCCCCCAGAGAACACCTTTAAACACAGTAAAGAAACGCTTCAGCTCTCCTGTCTAACAGCACAAATTAAAGACTGAAAATACAGCAGAATAATGAGCGGATTCAACACATGGATGAGGGTTCGAAACCAAAACCCTAATAATAAGTGCAAAGCTGCCAAGGTGTTTTGGCTGAAGAATCTAATTTCTTCAAAACGACTTCACCAGTGTTTTCGGACACTCACTCAAACTGCTCAGTGAAAGAATGTTTGCTCCTGCATAAAAATGGAAAATTGCTCAGGCGATTTCATTAGAAAAGCAGCACAACAAGCTGAAATAAACGAAAGTCATTCCTGATTCATGCTTGGAATTAATTTCTCACATCAATATTCCAGCACTGCTCTCGTGGTGGAGCGCATGTCAGCATGTCAATGCAGAGTAATCAATTATATCTGCCTGTTATTGGAACTTTTCTAACACCTGATCAATAAGTCTGTGTCGAGCGACCAGACACAAAACAGCAATTAAAACACAGAGAATGAGAACTGAGTATGTTCTTACAGACTGTGTGTGTCTGTCTTTCATAAGGATACGGTCACTCATGCAGACTTTTGTGTGTGTGTGTGTGTGTGTGTGTGTGTGTTTCTGAATCACAAAGGATAACATTTTCCAACACAATTCACTTAGCAATGACCGAAATGATTGCATTGAGAGCACGTCAGGCATAAAACTGCATTTATTACCCTCAAAGAAAATCAGTCCTCTCGGGACTAAAGGAAACCACAGAAAAGTAAATGTATCAGGTATGCAGCTCAAAACACAGATCTGACATTCTGAAACACACCAGGGATACAGAGAACCTCTGATATGCAGAGTTCCCCTTTGGGAGCAGAAGCACATTTAAGAAACTCCAAACTGTCTTTGCCAAGAAAAGGCTTCTTAGTTGCCAGGATCACAAAAGGGAATTCGATGCATCAGCACAATTCATATTGGATTTCAAATAAACGAGAGAAGGTGTTAGCTAGCGCCTATTCTTCACAACGAGACAGGTGACTTACTGCTTTTGATTTATATCAAAGAAAAATGCCTGGACAGAATGATCCTCATCACACATATTTTACTTTGCCAACAAAAGGATATAATGAAGCCAACACAACCACTACTGTCAGTGTATCTGCAGAGCTGTAAGGTGAGAATCCATCAAAATGCATGAAAATGTGGGTCATTAAGCCAAACGAGTCATTTTAATGTGTTCATTTAGACACATTTTAGGAAAGCACAATGCATGACAAACATTTTGTCTTTATCTGTATCATTTCTGTTTACATTTTATGTGACAATGTGTTATTATAAAGACTAGCGTCCCCAGGTAAATGTGTCAAACCCGCTACCATAAGATTTTTCTCTTTTCTAAAAAATAAACATTTAAAAAAACCCGTTGTAATAATGACAATTTCTTCAAGGAGTGAATGAATTCTTCTGTTTATGCTTAAGGGAACCATCTTAAAAGTTAACCCTGTTACCAAGATTTATACAATATCTAATGTGGATATTTGTAGAAATATCAGTACTGAACTCTTAACTTGAGCACAAGGTAATGTCAAATTAAACTGTCAACCCTGTTACCATTCTGTCTCAATATGTTTTATAATTCAATAAATTAGCCTGAGAGCAATTTTGTAACAATTAAACTTCTGCTTAAATATTTAAAATCTTAGAAATATCACCTTGTCAAACTGAAATGGAAAACCCATAGAAAGTTTCAAAGAAAGACAGAAGAAAGAGTTTAATGTTGAGCCACAATATGGTTATATAATAGAGTTTGTACAGTGAGATTTCTGGTATATTTCTGGTGTGTAGCCCACAGGGAAGATTTCTCAAGTCCAAACCTGCTGCTAATGATCAGTGATCAGAAAGTTTTGACAGATCAGTAAATCACATCACTGTGTTCCCCGCATTAATCGAAAACTCATCCTCAAATCAACCGGCTGTGATGTGGGACAATTTTGCTTGCAAACAAGCGGCGTGTGGTTAAAGAGACATGATGTATGCCAGAAAATCCTCATTTTAGATCTTCAACAGCAGATAAAACCAGAAAGATCCTCCAATATCAATGTGCTTTAAGAGTGAGAAAACTCCTCAGAAATGATTACATTGCTCAATGTCAGTGAAGATATTGTTTTAACATTCAAGAGCATTTATGTAAATACAGTTTGGCAAGACAGTAATCAGACTGGCGTCTGTAGATGTGAATGAGGAAGAGAAGACAACACCATGAATCTTCAGACTCTGTAAGAGGCGCTTCAATAAAGTCAAACATCTGTGTGGATACTACAGAGTTCATCCTCTTCCTCCAGTCATGTGTCTGAAGATCAGCACAGCTCCTTAATGTAACTATTGTGACAGAATCATCGCACTGTACAGCCTAAATATTAATGTGCATCAGAAAACAAATATGAATTAAAAGAGCGCCGGTCAGTAAAGTCAGATATCAGTCAAGCGGACAGCATGACATGCAGTGAGAAAGCGCCCCTCACTTACAGTCCACACTACAGTCCACACTACAGTACACACTTCAGTACACACTACAGTACACACTACAGTACACACTACAGTACACACTTCAGTACACACTACAGTCCACACTTCAGTACACACTACAGTACACACTACAGTACACACTACAGTACACACTACAGTACACACTACAGTACACACTTCAGTACACACTACAGTACACACTTCAGTACACACTACAGTACACACTACAGTCCACACTACAGTACACACTACAGTCCACACTACAGTCCACACTTCAGTACACACTACAGTACACACTACAGTACACACTACAGTCCACACTACAGTCCACACTACAGTACACACTACAGTACACACTACAGTACACACTACAGTCCACACTACAGTCCACACTACAGTACACACTTCAGTACACACTTCAGTACACACTTCAGTACACACTACAGTACACACTTCAGTACACACTACAGTACACACTACAGTCCACACTTCAGTACACACTACAGTACACACTTCAGTCCACACTACAGTCCACACTACAGTACACACTACAGTACACACTTCAGTACACACTACAGTCCACACTTCAGTACACACTACAGTCCACACTACAGTCCACACTACAGTACACACTTCAGTACACACTACAGTCCACACTTCAGTACACACTTCAGTACACACTACAGTACACACTACAGTCCACACTTCAGTACACACTACAGTCCACACTACAGTACACACTTCAGCACACACTTCAGCACACACTACAGCACACACTACAGCCCACACTACAGCCCACACTACAGCACACACTTCAGTACACACTTCAGTACACACTACAGTACACACTTCAGTACACACTACAGTACACACTTCAGTACACACTACAGTCCACACTTCAGTACACACTACAGTACACACTTCAGTACACACTACAGTCCACACTTCAGTACACACTACAGTCCACACTTCAGTACACACTTCAGTACACACTACAGTACACACTACAGTCCACACTACAGTCCACACTACAGTACACACTACAGTACACACTACAGTACACACTACAGTACACACTTCAGTACACACTACAGTACACACTTCAGTACACACTACAGTCCACACTTCAGTACACACTACAGTACACACTACAGTACACACTACAGTACACACTTCAGTCCACACTACAGTACACACTTCAGTACACACTTCAGTACACACTACAGTACACACTACAGTACACACTTCAGTACACACTACAGTACACACTACAGTACACACTACAGTCCACACTTCAGTACACACTACAGTCCACACTACAGTCCACACTACAGTACACACTACAGTACACACTTCAGTCCACACTACAGTCCACACTACAGTCCACACTACAGTACACACTACAGTCCACACTTCAGTACACACTACAGTACACACTTCAGTACACACTACAGTCCACACTTCAGTACACACTACAGTACACACTACAGTCCACACTTCAGTCCACACTACAGTCCACACTACAGTACACACTACAGTCCACACTACAGTACACACTACAGTACACACTTCAGTACACACTTCAGTACACACTACAGTACACACTTCAGTACACACTACAGTACACACTACAGTCCACACTACAGTACACACTACAGTCCACACTACAGTCCACACTTCAGTACACACTACAGTCCACACTTCAGTACACACTACAGTACACACTACAGTACACACTACAGTCCACACTACAGTACACACTACAGTCCACACTTCAGTACACACTACAGTACACACTACAGTACACACTTCAGTACACACTACAGTCCACACTTCAGTACACACTACAGTACACACTACAGTACACACTTCAGTACACACTACAGTACACACTTCAGTACACACTACAGTACACACTACAGTACACACTACAGTACACACTTCAGTACACACTACAGTACACACTTCAGTACACACTACAGTACACACTACAGTCCACACTACAGTACACACTACAGTACACACTACAGTCCACACTTCAGTACACACTACAGTCCACACTTCAGTACACACTTCAGTACACACTACAGTACACACTACAGTACACACTACAGTCCACACTTCAGTACACACTACAGTCCACACTTCAGTACACACTACAGTACACACTTCAGTACACACTTCAGTACACACTACAGTACACACTTCAGTACACACTACAGTACACACTTCAGTACACACTACAGTACACACTACAGTACACACTTCAGTACACACTTCAGTACACACTACAGTCCACACTTCAGTACACACTACAGTACACACTACAGTCCACACTACAGTACACACTACAGTACACACTACAGTCCACACTTCAGTACACACTACAGTCCACACTTCAGTACACACTTCAGTACACACTACAGTCCACACTACAGTACACACTACAGTACACACTACAGTCCACACTTCAGTACACACTACAGTCCACACTTCAGTACACACTACAGTACACACTTCAGTACACACTTCAGTACACACTACAGTCCACACTTCAGTACACACTACAGTACACACTTCAGTACACACTTCAGTACACACTACAGTACACACTTCAGTACACACTTCAGTACACACTACAGTACACACTTCAGTACACACTACAGTCCACACTACAGTCCACACTACAGTACACACTACAGTCCACACTACAGTCCACACTACAGTCCACACTACAGTCCACACTTCATCATTACTGCACACCCGCTGACGGCTGTTGAACATACCGAGTGGCGCTCATCCTCCCGCGTCCCGCCGCCGCTCCGAGCGCGAATGAGAAAGAGTGAGAAAGTGACGGAGGAAGACCACGAGCGTCGTCCAATCACAGCACTGCGTGCTGGACTCACAGCCAATCAGCAACGAGGAAACGCGCTCTGTTTAACATAGCAAGGGTGATGATGAAGGTTGAGTTTTTCTTTCACTGCGGTCGCCAAAATGTGCGTGAAGGTCGTTTCTGCCCTTTAAAGTGCCCCTTCCGCCCTTTAAATGCCCCTTCCGCCCTTTAAAGTGCCCCTTCCGCCCTTTAAATGCCCCTTCCGCCCTTTAAAGCGTGCAGTGATACTGAGTCTGGTGGATGTATAACCCAGAGCCTGTGTGAGAACTTTGTTCTGCACCACATGATGTGAGCTGTGTGTAGACAGTATCTACCCTCCCCTCATAAGAGCACAAGTGCATTAGGCTCACTGTACAGTTCACTGCCTTCAAACATGTCCTTACAAGAGTATTATTCTAATTCAGAAAGGTTTAAAGTGATGAGATTATGCACAAAGGACATTCTTAAAGTACTTGTAAGAGTACAATGAGGACTACAGCTGCACTACATAATCCCTTTCATCCAGATCTGTCGACTTCAAAGTGCATAATAAAGAACATAATTCAGAAAGTGTGCACAAACTTGTAGCTGAATTAGTTGAACTGTTTGAAGCCACCCTATAAATAGTTTTCTATGTTTCCACAAAAAATTTAGGCAGAGGATAATTAGATTGTTAGAAGTTAATGCGCACAGTCGCCATAGCAACAGAGAACTCATGCAGCCATGCTTGGTTCTTTTAAGTTATTTGTGTTTTACTAAACGCAGTAAGAGAAGCCTGTAGAAGATGGGCTCTGTACCATCTGACAGCTTCTCAGTGGATGAGAGCCGTTCCTCAGTGATTCATGTGCTTCTAGAGGTCTTACATGCACAAACAGAGATGAAGACGCATCATATTTATCCAGCCAGACTTGTGTGCTTGAGAAAAGAGAAACTTTAAATGACACATTTAGTGACTTCATGAGGAGTATGTTGCTTTCTCTGTATCGTCCTGTCCCTTTTCTGTTGAATCACTTAATCACAGCTCTTGATTCTGATATATCTGTATAACTGACTATTATCTTAAATCGTTTTCCTACATACAGAGTGTCACGATCATAATGAGTGTCATAATGTTCCAGTGTCACGTCTTGTACACCCTGCGCTTGGTTTATTTGTGGTAATGACTGCTTGACTGTACATTATCCCTTACTTATATGGACCTCAGGGGTAATAAAATAAATCAAATTACAAATGCTTTTTCCACAGAAACCTTGACATTCACAAAGCAAATGTAATAAAAGATCTGGTGAATAAGTAGAGGTGATTTTTGACCCTTAGTTTCATATGACATTTACATGCTGCCTGGGGTCTGGATGAAATCGTTTTCACATCTCGAAGCTGCTGCTGTAAAATACTGCAAGTTCCTTCCATCAGTCCGATACGTCTCCCTGAGGTGACTGCACAGCAAGAGTTATTGATTTACAAGCATCTTACGCGTTTGCTTTAACTGCTACACCTTGAAAGTTTTACTGAGAGAAGCACTGATGGGTTTCACTTAAAACACAATAACGTGAAATGCTTCTGACCAGCCCGGCTTCAGGTGATAAAGTCAGCACACCTTATTTCAAGGCTTTCGCAAAAATTGTACTTTTTGTAGCAATTTTGTACTTTTGTAGTAAATTGTAAGAATGAAACAATCAGAATCCTACAAGGTTGGATATTCTGAAGGACGATCACAATGGTACTGTACATCACATCAATACACCTGTTGTCATCATGACACTGTTTTAAAATTCAACAGCCTGTCAAAAAGGCTGAGAAACTTTTTTAAATAATACAGAATGCACTGAAATATTAATATTTCATGGCTAATATTTTGGTCTGACTTGATGCATAAATTCACAAACAAACAATATATGCTTGTATTTAACTTGCAAACACAATTTTCTGTCCACTGTAATGCACCATGTATTATGGGTTGTAATTAGCCATAACCATCAGTCAGTAAGGAAAGAATAAGCTATTAACCATCAACCCACAATACTTGTGTTAATTTATAAAACTTACTATACAAGCAAATTACAAATTATGATCATATGATTATATTATGATATTTAACACAGTAACTGAATGAATTGTGAATCTTTAACTCATGCATATATGATAAACATCTCAACAGAATACAGAAACATGAAATCAAAACATCTTTATTGATTAAAAAAAATCAATGAATTAGCAAGACCAGCAAGTCTGTCCAGTACAAAATATAGAAGTCTTAAAATAAAATGCTCCTCATAAAAATAACATGTAGAGAAAGACTTTAACATGTTTTGTTCTTGCACTCCAGGTGCTTGCAAAAGCAGAAAATGTTGAGAGAATCTTTACGATATAAAATAACCAAAGAGTATAAAAATATAGAGAATTAAGAGACCAGAGATGTAACCAGAGATGCAGAGTTTGTAGTTTTGACTTAAATTTGGCACCTGAAAATTGGATATTTGTGTCTGGTTTGACTTTGTATTTACCTTGAGCTTGATCAGAACTTTAAAAAACTGCAGCATTACAGACCGTGCGTGTTATTGAACTGTGTATCTTTATTAAACTGCCTGTATGAGAACGAATCTCACAGAATCATACAGCTCACATATTACTCTAAAAATTAAAAAAAAAATTGGATCTGATCTTTACCTGTTATAAAATTACAATGGTCCTAAAAACACTTCAGAATGTAATTTCATATTTTTCACTTGATTTTATAAGTTTCCACTTTGATTATTTTATCAGATGGAACAGTTTTACGTATTTAATGTTTCTCATTTCTTGATCTACTTTCATTTAACTCTCTCTTCATCCTTATCAACTTTCTGTTGCTTTTTCCTCCATCGTCTCTCTCTCTTCACCTTTCTCCTCCTGTCTGATGGCAGGATTTTCACCATGCATTTAAAGCTCTTCATCACTGTGATGTGCTTTCGTGTTTCCAACATGAGACGCTGTCCTGCACTGGTGTTTTGGAGACACCAGTGTTGTGAAGTTTTGCTCTTTGTGGGCCAAATTGGTCTCACTAATTTCACATTAAAATGCAAATGAAAGCTTGTTTTGTCTTGGCTAACTGTGGAGGCCACACAACAGAATTTTGATGGAGTTTTTCATCCGCTTCATTTCCGGCTCTTTCAAATGTGTCTGTTAGCGAGCAGATGCTGCTGTTACAGTGAACACCTGACACTTCATGGTCTGTATTCTGTGCATTCTCGGTAGCCATTAATTCCCTTTGCAATCCTTGTCCAAATCCTGCCTGGAAATTCCCTTTAGATTTGAAGAGTTGTTTATAATGTGGCTGGCAGTAGAAACGTCCATGGAGAGACAAAGATTCCAGAGCTGTCACACAACAGAGTTGCATAACTTTGCAAATAAGTAATGCACTGCTTTCCATATGGACTGTGTTATGCAGAATATATTATCATATAGATTACAAATAATAATTCTTTATGCATATTAAATTAGTACTAATTACATTAGAATACTTACCAGAATACTAACTGTATCACCGTTAAATTGTCTGTTACTTCTCAAACAGATGACTGAACAATGAATTTCTACATTTTACAAACACAAGTGGTGTCAGCACAGAAATCTCCACCACTGTTCCAGGGTGTTACTTTGTGGATGCTAGGGTGTCTGTGAACACATGAGGAAATAATCTACATACAAAAGAACAAATGCCGGAAGTTCTTGACAAGTTCCTCTGCACAGGCCTTGTATGACTCCTTCAGCCTGCGTGTCTTCTTTCACGTGTCTGCGTACAGACGGAGAGGAGCTGCGCTAGGAGCATTGTTCTCTCTCTGGAGGAAGCTCAGCCTCTGAACTTTCTGATTCAGTTTTACTCACTCTTGACTCCCCATCCTCCTGTTTGTTTTGTAGCACTTTGATAGTGGAACTTTGTTCGCCTCAAATACATTTCAAATACATTTTAAATATCCTTGATGCTGAAAGCAGGTGTGTCCTCTAGCTGACTGACTTTTTTCTTCATATCAGGCTCCAGGTCTTAAGTTTCACTGTAAAGCTTCTGTTTTGTTAATTTGATCTATTGTATTAAGTTTCTCTGCTGACGTTTCCATCTTGTTGTCCAGTTTAGATAAATCCAGTTCAAGGAGATTCTCTTTCTCTGCACTTTCCAAATCTGTGTGGTCTTGCAAATCAGGGCTGATTCTCTGTATGATAGCATTATTCCTGTTTTCAGCCCCCTCAGGAAACAGTGACATCACCTCTTTCTCAAAAGATCACACTGTCTCCTCTTTGACCTTCTTCCTTCAGCAGGTTTAGCATCCGTTATAATCTGCAGATGGAATGTGGCAGAAGATTCAATGATTTTTGATTTCCTTCCACAGACCTGCACCACGCAGGAATCCAGATCAAGTGAGGCTCCACAAGAGTGTCGCTGTGGTAATCCAGTGATCATCTTTGAAACCTTGCTCTGTGTTGCTCCAACACAAAAAGTGGCCTCATGTCCATGTTTTTTCACAGGGCTAGAACCGCCATAAAATCCAGTAGTTTAACTTAAACACTGCTTTTTAACATGAGTGCAAGTTTTTTTCAGGGTTTCTGTTTTCTGCCCTTCCAAGTCCCTCTTCTCTTCTGGTCCAAAAATCCAGGCTGGCATTTCATTAATCAATGTCTTTTAACAGTTTATTCCTGAAACTTCCAGTAAATATGTGAAATTAGACAACATCTTCTGGCCTTCATCTCATCTTAGTGATGCAATGACGCTCTCTGCCAAAAACTTAGGGCTTGTGGCTCTTTCTCTGCTCTGTGGCCGTCACACTGTTTTCTGCTATCTGGCTTGGCACTCTTGCTAACTGTTTTAGCCTTTTGACTGTCAGTCTTTTGCATCTTCTGCTCAGTATCTTTGTTAGCTTTGGATTAGTCAGGGGAGGTTTCTCCTTGATTTTTGTTCAGAGAACTTTCGTCTTCTGTTTTTTCCTCAGATCTCTCTTTAGTTTGACTGACACTCGTATGTTTTCATAGAGTTTTACTGGCATCACACAGACACTTTTTTTGACATGCTGTTATGAAGAGGCGCTCACTCCTCCAGATGCTTGTGTTGTATTCTTAATAGCGCTCCTCATGTGAGTAACAGATGTTGCCTGTTGTATATTGGTTGTGGTAGATCTCTTCTCTTCACAGCTGAAGTGGAGGTCCTGCTGACCTGAAGAGGTTTGTGATGACTCATTGGAGATAATATTCAGTTTAGTGGAGGAAATCTCTCATTTGTGGCAGCAATCAAAGCCTTGCTGAGGGTCTGTGAGAGCCAGTGTGGATAAATCATATGATGAACTTTCAGTCATTTCTTGAGTGAACTTAAATGATATTCTTGCTTCTGATTATGCTGTGCTCACGTTCTTTGAAGAAAGCATTTCCAGAGCTGTGCTGAGGGACTTGTGCATGTACATGTCAAAAGCAGGCGTGTTGCTCTCCTCCTTTTGCTGTCTGTTCTTCTGTTCAGCTTGTATTAATGGGGTTTTGAATTTGCTTACTGGGTTTTTGCTTGGCGGTAGAAGGGCAGGTGGGGTCAGTGTCCAGGGGTGAGAGAGGATGCGGAGACTCAGACGGCAGAGTGGACTTGACTGATGAACTGCAGCTCTGAGTCAGCATTTGGTTTTCACAGTTTTCTTGTGCCTGGGACTTTTTTGCTGGTTCAAGCTTTGGTACTTTGCACAATGTTGACGCATTGACAGGTTTGACTGTCATTTTAGGGTTTGGCTGGTGTTATGCTGGGAACAGGCAGGTTGAGCGTCTGCTCAGGAGGTGGGAAAAATGATGAAGTTCTGACTTTGCAGTATCACAGACTGGAGGAGAAGGAGTGGGAGGAGGAGAAAGGTCGTGATCACACCTGATGCTCAGATGAGTGAGGAAGAAGATGCTATCATAATCTGGAGGCGGTGAGGGAGGTGAGGAGGACTCAGGTTCGGTCTTTAAAGTTTTGACACTGTGCGTCTGAATGCTTGTTTTGTTGTTTTGTGCAGTTTTATCTGTAACGTTTGTATTGATTTAGCAGTTATATACTTTTGAACATTCCTCTGCTGCTTATGTTGAGGTTTTAACTGCAGGCTTCTGTGCCTGGAGCTCATTTTTTGATGGAGGCTGAGACCTGATGGGAACTTTGACCTTTCTTATCGGCTCTCTCCGGAGAATTGTGGGGCTTGCTCTCTGTGCTGTTTCCATTAGGGATTTTATTGTGCCCTTTACATCCTTTTTATCACCTTTCTCTGATTGCACTTGCTCCTGGGTCTGGATTTTATGGAAAGCTTCACATCACCCTCTGTGTTTGCCCTGCATTACATTCTGGGTGATGGAAGGTTTCAGTAAGAGCTGAATTTGACCTCCTACATCCCCCTGGACACCAATCCCCTGCTGGCAAACTTTCCTCTCATTTGAAGCTTCTTGTAGGTGTATATAAACCTACAACCTCTCCCTTCTCTAGCTCTATCTCTGCATGTTTGGCCTTCTTCTGGGATTTTAACATACCTTTGATGTCACCTGGCACTAAATCTGATATGACATTTCCAGCTTGGTGGACGCAGAGTCTTTAAATGATATCCGTGCTTCTTTGATGTTACCCAGGATGATTTAGGCTTCTTCAACCTCTTCGGGCTGATTTTGGGCTCTTCTAGAGACCTCAGAGTTGTATGTATATCTTCCCTGCCCACCAGATGACCAGTCTGTACATGATTGTGTCAGACTGAGTTTCATCTCTTTGACATCACAGTCAGTGATTTCCTCATTTTCTCACAGCATCTCATCTGGCTCAGCCTGCAGGGTTTTGAGGTAATCCAGCGCACCTGCCTCAATACCTGCAGAATAAAACCTCACACTACCTCGTTCTGCTTCATGCATTTAATTTTCACCTAAGTCTCCTCTGTGTCTGGATGGCTCAGTCTCTCCAGGCAGCACACATGCTGTCTCAAACAGTCTCAAACAGCCAGATGACTGGTGCCAGATCATCATCTTCATCAGCAAGAAAGGAGTTTGCCTCATTCTCTTTCACTTTGTCTGTGGTAACTCTGTTCAAAGTTCCAGATATTTCTCTTTTCGTGCTGTGATAGGACACATCTGATGGCTGCTGTTATGCCCGATCTTTGGGGAGAGAATATTAAATCAAATCATTTAGTGAAGCACTCTGAAATTACTTTGACTTCAACTAGATCAGCTTTAGAAAGTATTTTCTAATTTAAGTATGACTTTTAGATGTTCAGTAACATGGCAGAACCCTGCTGGGACTGAAACACAGACTTTGAAGAGTCACTAGCTCAATAAAATGAAAAGCTTAAACTAAGCTCTCACAAGAGGGACTCTTAGAAACATGGAAACAGAGAAGTAAATAGAGCCATTTTATGCACTGAAACCTATTTAAGCATAATGCATTCATACAGCAGAGAAGAGATGTAGGCTAAACAGGACTTGCCTTCATTTTCTTGTTTGGGGCTGCCTCCTTGATCATCTCCTCGGAATGCTGTGCCAGTTCTTTAGTGGAGAGCCGTGTATAAAACTCTTCTTCTTCTGTAAGCAAATGTTCACATTTAACTCTCTTCTGTTTTTGTAAAAACACTGTAAACCAAAGAGTGAGATGCTGTGGTATACAGGAGATATTATAAGCTATAAACTGTTACTGACATGCCAGATTCATTGTGGTGATTCTCATTACCGGAAACAACCTCCAGATGAGTGATCACAGCGCTGTAACACAGTGTAAAAGTTTGAAACCTCTGACTAGTGATTACAGACACTGAATGACACAAGCTGGCAGCATATCTTCATACGTCTGATGCCTTTTAAATACAGAAGAAGAAAAAATAAATCCAATATAAATCCATCAGATCTTTCTCTAAGCTCAAATACACATTTTCATTGTTTACTGTGTGCACTTCTTGCTTTCATACTGCCCCACAAAGTCATAAAACTGCCCTTCTATTATATCTGCACCATGTGTTTATGTGGAGGTCAAATCTGCATGTGAGTCCTGTTCAGAGCACTGCGTCCCATTCCTAATGTCAGTAAAGTACAAAACCCCTTCAGCTTCAGAATAAGATTTCCCTGACTACAGAACATTTATCATGTGCAGTGACATTTCACACTTAATAGTGAGCAGAAAATAAATCCCTGTGTCACATCTCACTGGATGATCAGGGCTGTAACTTAAGATTCAGTTGGTTGTCAGTGCAGTTTCTGTTCGGTCTTGACGCTGCTGTCTGTGAAAGAAGAGTTGTTAACAGTGAGACAGTCAGAACCGTGTGTACTCTTTCATCTGGGAAAAAGATCAGCTGACCCCTGCTGCTGCTCACGGCACTCACAGTTGATGAATGTGACACCTCCTGCATGACAGCAGACAACAGGTTACAGAGCGAGAGAGACAGAAAACATCACACACACACACACTCTATGTCCTGCAGAAGAACATCATAAGGCAACACTGCTTTTCTCTCAGGGAATTAGTTCAGTTTCATCTTTCTGCTTTAGTTAGACTGCCATTGTTATAGGTCAGACCATACACTGCTGTTCTGAACACTGTGACGAGCACAGCTTCAGTGGTGCAGATTCTGCTGTAACACATGACCACTGCAAATCCTTCTGCTCTCATTTGTGTACTCACATAATGTGTATTGCTTGTGAGGATTAGTGTTTAACTTCATGTGGTAAATGTTCATTAAACTACACTTTAAATTACACTTATATGTCTGCATCTCGTGTTCGTTTCACTCAGCTGGTACAGAATGGCAGTAACAATAAACACACTGTGGGTCACTATGGATTAAAGCATAAATTTAATGCAAACTTGCTTCTCCAATAAAATGCAGATAAAATGTGGCCTGCAAAAGTTCAGAGATTCAGAGCAATGGGTATCAAACTTTTTATGTCACGTACCAGCTTTGATCAAAACAGATCTGCTTTTATCCTGCACGCCGCAGGTTTGATGCACCCCAGAGCTCGAGCTAAAGAGCAATGAGTGACACGCTGGCAGTAAATACACACCTCAGTGTAGTGAAGTATTTCATCAAAGCTTACCTTCCCCTAATCCAGCATTAAGATGATAAGAGAGCCAAAGGAACATCAGCTTGTCTTTCTTCTGAATAAATTTCTGACGGTCTCTTTTACAATGTGTGGAATGAAACGGCAGCATGTGAACTCACATGCCTGGAAACACTAAACCTAGTTATATTAAAACTTCATATAGTTCAAATATGTATACTAAATGAAATAAAACATGTTTTGTAATAAGCAGATAAGTATGCAGATAAGTTGAGAATGCAGATAAGGCCCATGTTCCTGCAGGAGAACAGAACCACTGCTGTGGATGGCTGGATCGCACAGACTATATCTGAAATGTATCTCTACTCTGTGTCTCTCCCTGCGAGAAGAATCTGATGTTTTAGAGGAAGACGCTGCATGCATAATATTAGCATGTGAAAATGCTAATGGGATTTATAGAGCTGAGAGACTCTCTCAGATCTCTAGACGTTTAGCCCATTCTTTTACATTTCATGCAAGAAAAGGGCTCTTGTGCCAGGAAGTCTCTTTTTGTGTAAACAGAGGTTATATGCTTGCAGCTTCTCCTAAAACCTGCAACCATGGTTGGGTAGGAACTAACTATGAGCTGAGAATACAATCTATATTCTGTAACTATAATGTTTCATTACTCACTCTCAAACTGCTGACAAGACCGTCAGATAAAGAACAAACCTCAACCTTCCTTGATCACCTGATGACCAAAACAAACACCACACAGTCATGCATTCACAAGAGATTTTAAAAGAGAAAACAAATTTAAAAGAGAGCAGGACTCAAACAAAAACATATTCAGATATTCATGAGACTAACTAGTGTGGCTTATACACACACAAATACACAGATTCTAGCCATCATCTCATTATCTCTGTGGATTTACAGGATCACGTTAAGATTTTGCACAGCAGTGTTGAGGGACCGTGAGTTTCACTGCCCTTTGTTCATTCTGAAGGTCAGAACACATTAACTGTGAGAGCAGAGAATTACTGTCTGCTTCATCCTGTATAAATCCAGCTTCTTTATTGTGAACTGGAATGTTGCCTTGGAACATCTGCTGATCTCTCAAACACAGACACAGGAATATCTGCTGATCTCTCAGACACAAACACAGGAATATCTGCTGATCTCTCAGACACAGACACAGGTATATCTGCTGATCTCTCAAACACAAACACAGGAATATCTGCTGATCTCTCAAACACAAACACAGGTATATCTGCTGATCTCTCAGACACAAACACAGGTATATCTGCTGATCTCTCAGACACAAACACAGGAATATCTGCTGATCTCTCAGACACAGACACAGGTATATCTGCTGATCTCTCAAACACAAACACAGGAATATCTGCTGATCTCTCAGACACAAACACAGGTATATCTGCTGATCTCTCAGACACAAACACAGGAATATCTGCTGATCTCTCAGACACAGACACAGGTATATCTGCTGATCTCTCAAACACAAACACAGGAATATCTGCTGATCTCTCAAACACAAACACAGGTATATCTGCTGATCTCTCAAACACAGACACAGGAATATCTGCTGATCTCTCAAACACAAACACAGGTATATCTGCTGATCTCTCAAACACAGACACAGGTATATCTGCTGATCTCTCAAACACAGGTATATCTGCTGATCTCTCAGACACAGACACAGTAGTGACCCACACAGACACAGGTATATCTGCTGATCTCTCAGACACAGACACAGGTATATCTGCTGATCTCTCAGACACAGACACAGGTATATCTGCTGATCTCTCAAACACAAACACAGGTATATCTGCTGATCTTTCAGACACAAACACAGGTATATCTGCTGATCTCTCAGACACAAACACAGGAATATCTGCTGATCTCTCAAACACAGACACAGGTATATCTGCTGATCTCTCAAACACAGGTATATCTGCTGATCTCTCAAACACAGACACAGGTATATCTGCTGATCTCTCAAACACAAACACAGGTATATCTGCTGATCTCTCAAACACAGACACAGGTATATCTGCTGATCTCTCAGACACAAACGCAGGTATATCTGCTGATCTCTCAGACACAGACACAGGTATATATGCTGATCTCTCAAACACAGACACAGGAATATCTGCTGATCTCTCAAACACAGGTATATCTGCTGATCTCTCAAACACAGACACAGGTATATCTGCTGATCTCTCAAACACAGGTATATCTGCTGATCTCTCAGACACAGACACAGACACAGGTATATCTGCTGATCTCTCAGACACAGACACAGGTATATCTGCTGATCTCTCAGACACAGACACAGGTATATCTGCTGATCTCTCAAAAACAGGTATATCTGCTGATCTCTCAAACACAGGTATATCTGCTGATCTCTCAAAAACAGGTATATCTGCTGATCTCTCAAACACAGGTATATCTGCTGATCTCTCAAACACAGACACAGGTATATCTGCTGATCTCTCAAACACAGGAATATCTGCTGATCTCTCAAACACAAACACAGGTATATCTGCTGATCTCTCAGACACAGACACAGGTATATCTGCTGATCTCTCAAACACAGACACAGGTATATCTGCTGATCTCTCAAACACAGACACAGGTATATCTGCTGATCTCTCAGACACAAACACAGGTATATCTGCTGATCTCTCAGACACAGACACAGGTATATCTGCTGATCTCTCAAACACAGACACAGGTATATCTGCTGATCTCTCAAACACAGGTATATCTGCTGGTCTCTCAAACACAGACACAGGTATATCTGCTGATCTCTCAGACACAGACACAGGTATATCTGCTGATCTCTCAGACACAGACACAGGTATATCTGCTGATCTCTCAAACACAAACACAGGTATATCTGCTGATCTCTCAAACACAAACACAGGAATACCTGCTGATCTCTCAAACACAGACACAGGAATATCTGCTGATCTCTCAGACACAAACACAGGTATATCTGCTGATCTCTCAAACACAAACACAGGTATATCTGCTGATCTCTCAAACACAAACACAGGAATATCTGCTGATCTCTCAGACACAGACACAGGTATATCTGCTGATCTCTCAAACACAGACACAGGTATATCTGCTGATCTCTCAGACACAGACACAGGTATATCTGCTGATCTCTCAAACACAGACACAGGTATATCTGCTGATCTCTCAAACACAAACAGGTATATCTGCTGATCTCTCAAACACAGACACAGGTATATCTGCTGATCTCTCAAACACAGGTATATCTGCTGATCTCTCAAACACAGACACAGGTATATCTGCTGATCTCTCAGACACAGACACAGGTATATCTGCTGATCTCTCAGACACAGACACAGGTATATCTGCTGATCTCTCAGACACAGACACAGGTATATCTGCTGATCTCTCAGACACAAACACAGGTATATCTGCTGATCTCTCAGACACAGACACAGGTATATCTGCTGATCTCTCAGACACAAACACAGGTATATCTGCTGATCTCTTCATTCCTTTAGTCCTTCAGTGTCAGAGAGCAACTATGATTTTAAAATCAATTGAACAGGACAGACCTGCCAGCCAGAATCATGATCACAAACTTCTGAAAAATTGCTCTGCCTCATTTGAATGGCATTTACATGTTTACGTTAAATTTGCATTTACACATTTACATTAAAGCTTTTATACAAAGTGACAAAGAAATGATGAATAAAACACAGACGTGCAGAGACAAGACCCCCAGTTTTCTCAGTAAAACTCAATATCCCAAGACAAAGTAATTTTACTTACAGAATTGGTAAGAATTAAAGAAGAAGAATTAAATATGAATATATCTTATATTGTCAACAGTCATATCACATGTATCTTAACATGTAGTTTATAAATTGTAATCTTATACTATTGTTTTATATGCTCCTGTTTTACTAGAAAACCTAATAAAAACTACTGACTTTTACAAAAATATTTTGTGGTAAAAAAAAAGGGACTCAACATGTGTAATTGTATTTTTCTCATACAGTATGTGATATCACCTAGGGCCAAACAATCACCAAAGGCTGTTTGTAAAAAACTTTCTTTAAGATTTTGTGCCATGAAGACCTGAGGTTTCTGATTAATGCATAGACCACATCAAAATCTCTCTCTCTCCCTCTTACTGTGTTGGTCTGTCAATCTCTTTCTCTCTCTGTTCCTGCGATGAAAGACATAAATTCAAACACATGCGAGTTTCTTTTGTAATTTGATGTTTAAAGGCAGCAATGATTGTATAAATCAAAGAGTTTGGAATTATACGAGTTTGAATGTAAAAAGGACAACGTTTAAACGCAGAACAGTCAGAATTTATCAGCCCTGATCGTTCACATTAATGATATTCTGACACAACTTCACGAGTTGTATGAGAGATGTTTGCCTCATTAGAAATTATATTAGCTGATCGGTTTGATGGCACTTAATACACCTGACTAAGTGGGATTAACTGTTGATTTCTATGTAATTACAGCTTTGGTCATCTAAACAAACACTGTCAGGCTTGAAAAACAAATGATAACTAACAGAACTAACCGTGTTGCAGATGCAGGATCATTTAGGGTCTGACTGCACCGTTTATCACCGTCTGTCTCGAGTGATCTGATCAGAGGAGACACACGCCACTTCCTGTATTTACATGTACATCTCAGATGTGTCTCCTGTGACCAGTTTCATATCTCCGATTTCATGACAGCTTCAGTAATGATCAGTAATGTCTGAAGTTCTTGTTTGACATTGTGTGCAGTGTGAAACTCACCCCGGTGGAGAGATCTGGTCTGTTCTGTCTGGAGACTGCAGCCTGATACATAGTGTTTTAAACGTTCAGATGTTTCACTGAAACAGATTTATAGGTCCTCACTTTTCGAAAACAAGCCTCAGATTTATGTACTGCATTTTTTTAAGTGGAAACTGATGGCCAAAACTTCAATAAAGACTGATTACAGCTATTTAAGACTCATACAGTGACTTCATTAAGACTTTGTGTTGCTCATTAACAAAAAAAGATAAATGGCTTCATCAACAAATAGCAGCTCTAAAGAGTCCACAAAACAGTTAAAACAATTAAAACATGGGACCAGCCAATCTGAAACAATCGTAACCTGTTAACCACTTGCATGTTTGGGTTTGCTGGAATTGGACTGGCTGGCATATCTTTTGAGGGCAGGGTTTTGGAAAAAAGATGTTTGGTTAAAGAGATATTTGCCGTAGCTTTAACTAGAAGTGTTTCTTAAGAGAAACACTTTGAGAACACGGAAAAACACTCAGGATTAATATCTAATTTTCAGACTAAGAGACTAAGTCTGAAAATGACATGACTAAGAGAAATTTTACAGTCTGTCTGTTTCAAATCCAATGAAACACTGTCAAATATGAAGATGTGCTGTTAAGCAACATTACTGTAATGAGCTGCTGGCACAGTTAACAGTTTCCAGCTTAAAACACAATATCTAATCCCACCCCGACCGTTACTCTGTGTGTATATTAATGTATGGCAGAGGAAAACTTCATCTTCAAAAATGTGGACATACAACTATTCGATTCTTCTGACTGACCCAAACAGAACCCAACTGACTGATGTCTAACAGCCCATCAAGTGTGATAAACCTGAGAACTAATGCAGCTCTATAGAAGCAGCATTTATCTCTGAAATGATACAAGTTCTGTTCAATTATGTTTTATTCTGTTCATTATTTTGACAATACAGAAGTGACTTTAGTGAAACATGTCTAATACATCTATTCATTTATTATAATGCATTAACTGCATTATTTATGTTGCGTCACAGAACTTGTGCTGGACAAACAGAATTCTTCTGCTGTGTGACTGTGCTTAATTTCTTGTATTCAGTTTTTCCTCTTCCTGTCATTCCAATTTGTAATTCTGGACTGCGATTGGTCAGGCATCACTGGTACAGTTAAAGTAACAGGATTCATGTCACCAGCATCAGTTTAGGTCTTCTGAAAGCCGCAGCGGTCATGCCTCACCAGTCTCTATTAATAACATGCTCCACAGGAGCACATTTTATTGTCTAGTCAATTATTATCATGTTAATATTTCCCATTCCTCACACAACCCTCTCTCTCCCTCCTTCTCTCAACCCTGAAACTACCTTTCCAATCTGTTACATTTCACTGCACACATGGAGAAACAGAAGAGCAGTGTAACTATAGAGGAAAACAGAGGAAGACAGAGGCTGTGTCAGAAGTCTTCCTCCCGGACAGTCAAGCGCTTTAGTATCAGGTCAGATTTAAAGAAAACTGCCTTCAAGACACTATAACAGCCAGAATTAATGAAACAGAACTGCAAATATTTAATTATGAACACTTTCTGCTCCATATAAATGAAATCAGTGAATTAAATATTAAATAAGAGGATGATAAAAGTACATTTATAAACTAATTAACTGCTTTCAGCAGTTCTTTACGTTCATAATGTAAGACACACACACACGTTTCTTAGGAACAAGAGTAGGTCTTTTTCTGAGGAGAAACATCTGAGATGCAGGAGACTCTCTAATGTAGTTGCTGTCTATCTTAGCTGGGAGACACGACTGAGATACGTAAGTGAATGTTTTTTTTAAATGTGAATGTTTAAATTTGTACTATGCTGGAGTGTTGTGGGAGGTTACATACTAGTGCAAGACAAAGCGCACAGCGAAGTCTCTAAAATATTCTGGTCCCCAAATATGACATCCTTCCTCTAGTGTGCACAGCAAGCAAAATTAATTGTGATTCTTGCCTTAACAAACACCACAAACAAAAATGGAAATAAAATACAGTTAATGGGGAGGGGCTAAGAAACAAAACACAAACAGCTACACACAGATCTTACTGTTCTTTATAACCTTGCAATTTTCTCAAAAAGACAACAAGGCAGTTCACCGTTTCTGGGAAGAGTTACTCCACACACACACACACACACACACACACACACACACACACACACACACACACACACACACACACACACACACACACACACACACACACACACACACACACACACACACACACACACACGGATGAGACTGCATCCCAGCAGTGTGACAGTGCAGTGAAGAACAGCAGGCAGCTGCTTTTTCGTCACGTCTGTTGTGTCTAGCACATCATTCACTCTCACAGCATTCTGATACAGACGCAAACACACTGCTTTAATATTCCTCAGCAGATCCACAGCTGCTCTGTGACTGACAGAGTGACTGACAGACACAGGAAGGGGTCATCAACAGAATCTCTTCTGAGACTCGTGTGATCTGTACCTGTCATTCTAAATACCTGCTGAAAGAATAAAGAATACAGGTGACTAACTTTATTTTCAAACCCTTTTTTTGGGTACGTGCAAAAAAGCATCATCACAATCACAGTGCAGATTCCACCGCTATGCTCCAGACCATCAGTGTAGGAAACTGCGCCGGGATCAGAAACATCCTCTCAACAGTCTATAATATTCAGGTTGTGACAAACATGCTACCGTAATGACTGAGAAAGGACAATTCTATTGATATGATATTATTACCGTAATGAAGGTATTGTGCTTTTGATGGCATGTCATAAAATAAGGTCTATGGGAAACAAATGCAGTAACATTTTTAAGTGTGCTTTAGGAGAACAAATAAAAAAGAACATTTTTCCCAGGGAAAGTGCATAAGGCACGTTTCCCTGTGTTTTTAAACGGCTTTAACTTGCTTGATCTGTGATGCATAATTGGATGTGAGCTAATAAAATCACAATGATCTGTTTAATATACACGAATAAATGTTTGTTGCTTTGTATTCTAAGTTAATGTTCTCCTGCAACTCAAATTACCCATAATGCTTTGTTCCTCATTATTATTGTAATGATTTCATAGTGTTATTTATCACGGCAGAATCATACAGACTGCATCCATTCTTAATTTATAACCTGAAACTGTAAGACATTACACTCATATTTTAATTTTAATCACTGTCACAGTTTCTATTTCAACAGCAGTTAAAACCCCTATCTTAAGGCCTTTTTTATAACAAACTGAAACAAATTAATTTTGAACTAAATAAAATCCATCATTTATGTATTTAACCTTAAGCTTAAATTTTACTACTGTAGTACTCCACCGTTCTCGACACAGTACACACACATCTCAATGTGTGTCTCATGCTCTTACTGTATGTTAACTTTATAGGAATGTTAGAAGAAACGTCTAAGACAAAGTTGAGATGTCTATGAAACAGAACTCCATGGAGAAGAGCAATGAAAGAACTGAGAGCAGTACATTCTTCTGGTTAGTTTGACCTTCTGATGGTTCTGTTTTCATCAGCCATTATCTCCACAGAATCCTCAGAAGATTCCTCTCAAAGCTCTAACAGAACACACTGTGGGTATATTAATTCTTTAATTGTGGCCTCCAGATGTCTGACAGAATAACATCTAAAGGTCAGGAACGAGATGAGTAAAAAGACTGCACTGAACACACTTAAAGACTGTTTCCACTGCAGCAGATTGTAGTCTTTGAAGGTTTTAGTCTTTCACAACTGCACATTCTGATCAACACACAAATCTATCCATCTATGTACTGATAAAGGCCAGCTAGCTCAATGTTATAGTTTTTTTGTTATAAATTCTTTTATAAGCACATAACACTTTTATATGCACATCAATTTTTACATAATAACATTATGTATCCAGTAATCACACATTCAACCAGATGTAGAAGTTTGCTTACCTACAGACTTTGTTGTGGCTGTTTCTCCTCTCACTGTGTTCCATTTCCAGGGCAGTGATGACATAATGGATGACAGCAGCCAGTCACAAACATGAAACATGTTTAAAGAAAATGAGGACGACTAGCACTGACTGCTGCTTTAATTCTAACACTGGGATCTTTAGACACCACACACTTTATCTGCTGACAGAAAACAACAACCACTTAGAGTCCAATTAGATCAGACTCACGATCAGTGATCACGACCAAATCACATTCATAATCCTGACATCCGTTAAGTGTGTGTGTCCGGCTTTAGAATCAGGCCATTATAAAGGTCTTTGTCTAAGTCCTCCTAACATTACAATTCTGTCAATCACTCACCCTTATATTGTTTCAAACAAGTAAGCTATTTTTGTACTGTGAAACGCAAGTGAGACTTGCTGTGTGTGTCAGTTTTTTATGAGCAGTATCAGGTCACTGCTGTGCTACATTAAACTGCTGTGTTAAGCTGCTTCAATTAAAAAAAATGTATACAGTTTTTTCTTTCTGTGTTACGGCCTCATTCTTGCAAGAGAATGTTTATATGAAATCTTTGAGAGACATTTAGTCGTCCTTGGTCGTGGCACATTAAGGCATGATAAACAATCTTCAAGAGTTTGTAAATGAATGATAAAATGTTCATTTAATGGATAATATTGATTCAGCTGGTCACTGTCACCAGATCAGCCTGTCTGGTTTAAGTCTGCTGCCCATTGTTGTTCAACCTTCAATCGAAAAGTACACAGCCATCATTCCTCTTCACAAAAAAAAAAAACTTCAATACCAAACAGCAGATGGGTTTCAGGTAAGCCCTGCTGACTGGCTCCTGAGCTGCTGTTTTCAATAAGACATCAGAGTTCTGTACTGAGCACTGAGCCGGTCTCTCCCTCCATCCCTCTCATCTAATCTCCATCACAATACTGTGACTGTCTGAAACGCAGATTAAAACTGCCAAATTATGTGTGTGTGTCTTCTATGTGTATTAGAACTTCTATGATATAAAAGAACATAAACAAACAAACAAATGAGATCTTACTAATATTTTATTTGTTTCTCCTAGAAAGCAATTAGAATACATGGAGAACAAATGGAGATGTTTGCGTAAAGCTGCAGTCTGTAACTGTTTTGGGCTAAAAATGAACATAAATCAGTTATTGAGCAAGTACATAACAGATTAGATAACTCCCTAATCTGTTAAACATGTGAGACAAAGCCGATACTGAAAATATATATACATACTGGTTATAAAACAGGATTAATACAAAAATGTTGGTAAATGAAACATTCAGCATTATATGCACACAAGTAAAAAAGACACACTCATAAATATTTTATTAGATTATCTGACACTGACATCTGATTTCTGTGGACGTCTTAATCTGACAGCAAACACTGATTTCCCTGATTAGCACATAAATAAACAACACAACATTAAAAATATCCACAACCACAGTTATACAAAAAACCCAACACATTCTGATTCAAACTGTAATGTCTTCACAGCATGCTTAAACATCAGAATATATGTAACATTACAAAGTTCTACAGCTAATCGTCCCGGAATATAAACGGAAGTCAAAGGGTGCCACAGTTGTTTGGTTAGCAACATACTTCAAAATATCGTATCTGTGTTCCTCAGAAGCAAAAACGTCATACAGATTTGGAGTGACATGAGGGTAAGTAAATGATGGAAGAAGTTTTTTTTTTTGGGTGCACTATCCCTTTAAAGCACGTCAACACTTAATGTCAAAGCACACGGTAAATCTGTGACCCTGTTTCACATTCAGTCCCCAAAAAATAAACCACAATGTACTTCTGCAGTTTCTTTCTTCGTTGGATTCAGTTGATGTTTCGTGCAGGAGTTTTCTGATGATAAATACTGTATATAGGACAAAACTGTGAGAGATTATCATGGTAAAATACAACTGTGAATCTCTGTAATGACACCAGCTTTAATGCACAATAATAACACACACTTTTGTAAGTTTCATCTGAAAACATCACAACTGATGCAGTGATGTTGCCGTGGCAACTGCAGAAAGCAACGCCACTCAAAGGAAATGGTCTGTCTTTCCTTTCATCTTTGAAAAGCCAAAAGCCTAAAAGTCATTTTCTCTGATGCTCTGAGGCCCTTCGAAAACAGCGAACACAACAAACCCCACACTTCTGTCTTTTCAAAACTATTTGCAAACCAAATGCAATTGCGTTGGTGCTTCTCTGAAAGATTTTCTAATCACCAACACAGGAAACTGTAAAACTCTTACTCTGCTCAGCTTTGTTCACAGAGATACTGCGCTAAAGATGAAAAGAAAGAACTCAGCAAAATTCAAATAAGCTTTTCAGGAGGAACCTCTTCTTGGATCATATTTATCATATTTTCTTGACCGTCTGTTCCTCTGTGCATGCATTTATAAAAGGATTTCACATTTTTTGTATACAGTACATACAAACTGTCTAGTAACCATCTAGCAGCATCCTTGCAACCACAGATCAGCGTCCTAGCAACCACCCAACAGCTGCATAGGAACCACCCAGGACACCCTATCAACGGCCTAGCGATGCCCTAGCAACCCCCAAAACACCTCAGCAGCACTTTAGCTACAGCGTTCAGAATGCTTTAGCAATCATCTAGCAACTGCTTAGCAACTGTCCAGAAGACCACAGCAACTTCCTCGCATTGCTCTAGAAACCACCCAGAACAACAGCTTTTCAGAGTACAGGATTTATAACCTTCAAACTTCAAAACTAACTTAAGCCTCAAATAACCTTCAGAGAGCACACTTTCATACATCAGCATTCAGAGTTTCTGCCCGTTACGTCCTGTTATTCTCATATGCCTGACACTTGACTATATGTGATATGCTTGAGAGAAGGTTCTGAAGACACACTATGAATTCTGTCTCTCTCAGTGTTTGTGTGTCATATTTCAGACTCACCAGGTTATCCGGCCGAGTTCTGGATTCAGTCTCTGTATCTGAGTGGGATAAATTTAGTGGCTTGTCACAGACTCCCACAGAAAGGGTTTTTTCATCCGAGCTGTATGAAGGATTGGGCTGAAGTTAAACCCAAAACAAACCCAAAGACCTTCTTTCACCAGAAGTAGCGTGTACGCCTTCAAACTGAAGCTACAGATCCTACATGCATTATTTTTCATGCCCCATATATGGACATATCTGCAACTACAAGCACTTTCAATGTCGCTGAGGATCATTTTTATTTAAACGTATACATTTCAGTTTGGGGGGGATATGAACACTGTCTACAGATCTAAATGTAAAGAAAGCTTATCTCAGACCTAAATTTTAACAATCTATGCATGAAACATGTTTAAACTATGATCATCTAAACAAGACTGAAATCGTAATATTTTCATACAGAAAAACAGGTTATTGTACTTGGTTTCCAAGGAGACCACAATGTCAGTAAAGAGTAAAGACTGTGTGAGGACAGCCAGATCTAAGTAAATGTCAGTCGTAAATATAATATTTGTATTGTGTCATTTCCATACAAGATGTCATTTTTTGAAAGTGTGAAAATATTATTTTTGTTTCAGGGATACATAAATTGGTGATTACAAAAACAGCTCAGATTTAAAATGTCATGTTAACCAGGAAAGGTTAAACAAAATACACAAATTAAGTGTGTATGTGTACACACCTCTTACAGAAAAACACCCATCATCACACCCAAATCTGCACAAATACCAACATACATGTGGGCACGCTAATGCACTGTAAAGATCTGGAATGAGAAATAGAATTTAAAAGCTCTTTTTCTATAGAGAACTATCTGAAATCCAGAAGCACTGACACAAATGGCCTCTCACACAGAGGTCAGTATGAAGAACAGCAGCAGAAATCTTTTCCAGAAGAGCAACAGACAGGCAGTGTGTCCGCGGTCAGTGGTCAAACCCCTGCGCATCAGTGATTATGTTGTAGCCACAGATTCACAGCCTCAGATAAAGCAGATGAGAGATGAAGATAGAGATGCTGAACGGGCGCACTGGGGGAAAATCAAGGGGATTTGAAAGTAAAGCTCTATCACTCTCTCACAGATTCTCCAGGGCGGCCCGTGGGTGAAGAAAGAGAGAAAGTCGGCCTGTGTGTAAAGCCTCATTTGGAAGGGGTTTGTCTCATCACAGGAGAAAGGCTCATCACAGGCACAGATGCTGGACGAGGTTTAGTCTTTTCTATTTTTTCTTCCATTCCACTTTTCCATTCTTTTTTTATAGATAAAGTAAGACTGGCTTTGACTGGACCATGACAAGCTCTGAATTCAGAAGGAGATAAAAATTCATATTTACTGGCCAAATCAGACTGGACGGACAGACAGAGGGATAAAGTATTTTTTACTGGATGAAAGAAGGACAAAGTGTTATTTAAAAGGCTGTATGAAGCTGTGGTGTTAGAGAACTCTGATCTATTGCATGTAGAAAAACAAAAGCATAGATGACGCACAAGATCACATCCTGTGTGTGCTGTATTGTTTGATGTTGTTTGCCCCTCTGTGTGCTTGACTTCTTCGAATGAAATTGTTTTCCCAAAATCTCAACAAATCTCTGGAATTCTTCACAAAATCATGTGTATTAATGTGTCATCTTTTTATGTGTGTAAGTGTATAAGATTGTAGTATATGTTAATGGTAGTTAGTAATGGTAGTTACTGAGCACAAGCACAGAGCCTGTTAGTAAATATTAGTTTGTGTGTGGACGCAGGTGAGAAAGACAGAAATATTAAAGATTTTTTGCGACTCTCTGCAAGTACATAACCATCGTTCTTGTGTTTCTGTGACCTCAGTACTCAAGGTGGTTTCTTTCAAATGCTATTAAACCAAGCATGTTATTCAAGCAGCTATAAACATGTTTACAGGTGAACTTGCTTACCAAGATTGTTTTCAAACTGTTTACCTGAGTAAGGTAAGATGTGCTCAATCACACATTATATCACATTTGTGTAGCTGCAGGCGTTTGTGTTTATGTGGGCACAATGTATGCTCCTTTATATGTGTGTGTTTAACTGGAGTGGAGAACACAAGCATTATTTCAAACAGCCACCGGTTCAGCTGAAAGGTTACAGATTTCTCCACTGGTGAAGAGGTGCTAAGAGGAGAACAGGTTCACATGAGGGATGTCATTTCCTGTGCAGATATTCAGCGAAAGTGAGAGAGAGCGACTTGAAGCCTAATTATGCTGCTCGCTTGTTAATATTTAACCGAGTCACTCAAATGAAATGACCTTCACGCCTCCTATTACAAGCATTTACACTCACTCATTCCCGCTCACTCGCTCTCTTTCTTTTAGCTTTTACAAGTGAGCCTCTAAATCCAGTATGCCATGGCAACCAGGTTCAATTTATGAAAAGTCTTTGCTTTTACCGTTTCTTTCTGTTCAGCATGGCTTTCTAAACCTTTACAAACAGAAAAACAAAACAAAAACACACAGATAAGAACTGAACTGTTTAGACTGGATCTTTGCAAGTCAGAAAGTACATCATTCACATCAAATAACCTGAATAAAGTTCAAATTCAGATTCATCTCATTGGCTTCGGTTTATTCTGCAGTCTGAAGCTGGAGTGATACAGTGTGTGCTACTGCAGTTAAATTAGATTGAAGATTGAATTATGTAGAAAAGTCACTATCCTGTGGTACACTGCAGTATTTGTAAACAGATGAAAGCTGACCAATGAGGAACAAGCGACTGGTCACAATGAGAACACTAGTATATCTCTCGAGCTGTAACAGATAACACACGTCGGTCCTCCAGGGGGCGACAGAGTTCTCTCATATGTCAAATGTGATAAGTAGCTAGCTAGAAACATGTTGATTTTAACTACAGACAGATCCATAAATAGTTTTATTTCAAGCAAAAAGGCAAAATAAAATAATTTGTCATTTCTGTGCCACAACAGGGGAATCAACAACTGTTTCTGTGTAGTCTGATTATGACAGAGTCTATAACACCTGCAGAGAGCTACAGCATCCGTCAGCATCTCTTTATATCAGACCTCCTCACAGCAGACAGGAAAACAAATCTGCTTCACATTCCTCCAATAAAAATAGAACATTTTACTATAATTCAATGACACTTAAACACTTAAACTGAACTGCAGAAGTGAATCAGCCCCTAGCTTCACCCCCGGTTCAATATAACAGGAGTGATCGGGTTTTCTGCATCCCAATGTACCGAATGATGTCCTTTTATTTCATGCAATGAACTTGTGTCTGCTGCCCACAGGAAACACCCACACAACACACACATACACCCCCACAATACACACACAGCCACAACACACAAACACACACACATACACCCCCACAATACACACAGAGCCACAACACACAAACACACACACATACACACACAGCCACAACACACAAACACACACACATACACCCCCACAATCACACACACACAACACACAAACACACCCGCCACCCCCACAATACACACACAGCCACAACACACAAACACACACACACACACACACACACAACACACAGCCACACACACACACACACACACACACACAACACACACACACACACACACACACACATACACCCCCACAATACACACACAGCCACAACACACAAACACACACGCATACATCCCCACAATACACACACAGCCACAACACACACACACACACACACACAACACACAGCCACAACACACACACACACACACACACACACACACACAAAATACACACACAAACACACACACATACACCCCCACAATACACACACAGCCACAACACACAAACACACCCACAATACACACACAGCCACAACACACAAACACACACACATACACCCCCACAACACACACAGCCACAAACACAAACACACACATACACCCCCACAATACACACACACCACAACACACAAACACACACACACACACAATACACACAGAGCCACAACACACAAACACAACACACACACAATACACAAACACACACACATACACCCCCACAATACACACACAGCCACAACACACAAACACACACACCCCCACAATACACACACAGCCACAACACACAAACACACACACACAACACACACAGCCACAACACACAGCCACAACACACACACACACACACACACACACCACAAAATACAACAACACCCACACAACACCCCACAATACACACACACACAACACACAAACACACCCACAATACACACACAGCCACAACACACAAACACACACACATACACCCCCACAATACACACACAGCCACAACACACAAACACACACACACCCCCACAATACACACACAGCCACAACACACAAACACACACACATACACCCCCACAATACACACACAGCCACAACTTTGGCCTCCCACTGAAGAGTCAGATTAAAAATGTTAATGTGCAGAAGGTTTTGTGCAGCCAGTGAACATCCGTCTCAGACTGAAGACCAGCAGATGAGAGGAGAGTGGATAATGACCCACACTGACTGCACGAGATTGGGAAAAGAGGGGAGAATACATCTCTCTCTCTCTTTCTCTCTCTCATACACACAGAGATTTGGAGATGAAGGGAATGGAGAACTCTGAAGGTGACAGCAGGTAGATCTGTGTCTCTTATCCTTATTTCCTACTCATTTGAGCTAGATACTCATAGCTTAGCTCATAGCTCATAGCATCCTTAATTACATCTTCAGCCAATTCAAAAATAGATTGAATAACATTAACATTTCATACACCTACTCAGAAAGATTAAAACGACATGTTCAATGGGTCTCAGGCGACAAATCTGTGACTTGAATTTCTGTGCCATTAGCATAAACAAACAGAAAAACAAAAACAATGACTCCTCCATGTCTGCCATTGGTCAGACAGAAATACGGCTTCACCCCAAAGTCACAACATCATCAGAGTTACAGTCATTCATGTGTGAAAGTTTAATGCAGGTCTGCGGTTACAGTTCAGCTGCACCACTGTGCATGCACCACTGACGACCGCAGCATCAAACACAGACTATGTAATGCTGTAAATATGGACACCACTGGCTTAAAATACTTTCATTTCACAGGACATGAAGAGTCTGCAAAAGTAACTGTTGAGTGCAGGGACAAATTACTGCAGGAGAAGAAAAATTTCACACAGAGTTTGGAGAACTCGCGTCAGAAGGTGTGCTTCATTACAGCTGGCTGACACACATGCATCTCTCCTGAGATTAACCCACAAAATGCCTGGAAGTCATTTCCCTGAGCCACACACACACACGTCTCCAGTTCTCAGGCCTCAAACAAGATTACAACCTTCATAGAAACGTTGATGTCAAATGTCACGTGTCCAATCAAACTGTATGTAACCAGGCAACCAAAGCAGCTGGCTGATATCATCATGAACCAATATGACATGCTCTCATCCTCATAATCCCTCAACATACTACAAGACAGAGGTCTACAGAAGTCTACAAGAACAGAACAGAAAACCATTGAAAGACAATTAAAAACCAAAACTTCCTCATGTTACCAGTTGTGATATTGTTGAAATTATGCAGTCCATAGTAATATTAACACAGTTCATTTTAAGCACGGTTAACAGTTTTGATTCTGGGATGAGTTGATGTCAAATTAAAATGGGTATGAAGCGAGCACTCTAACATGCTGTGATTAAACCTCTCAGTAGGATCTCAAATGCCTGTGTGAACAAGCACAACACCCTGCTGCTGGATCACACATTTAAAACACTCACAACACAGTCTTGAGACTTAACTGACCTGCTTCCCACCAGGAGATGCTTTGAAATCCTTAAATCAGTTAATAAAAGCAGGTGTCAGGAAAACGCAAACATCCCACTGCCCCCATGAGCTCGAAGCTGGAGATGTATTTTAACACAACTCTAACACACAGCATCGAAAACCCTGAAACTATTCATGAACATACTTTTATTTTCATCATATATAAATTCTGAACACCAACACATCTGTCTGGATGTTTTTGTCAGTCCCAAAGATCTTGCTCAGCTGCTTCAGGTGTGATTCATTAGGGTTGGAGATAAAGTCTGCAGATATGTGGACCTCACTGGAGACCTCTGATCTACAGATACTAGAAGTTGAATCATATCTTTGGGTGTAGGTCACCTGAACTGCTATCCCCTGCCCTTGATTCTGATTTCCCATCACATGACCTTGCCCTTCTAATCAAATCTGAGTTAACATTGTGAACCTATGATGGAAACCTATCAGAACCCATGATCACCAGGCAATCATTCAGAACCTTATTCATCATGGTCCCTCACCATCCCCATCAACCCACAGCCTGTTCATTAGTCTTCATTACATGCATTTCCCTCACAAACCAACACCTACACCACGTTCTTGTGCTCCGCCACATCTCATAAATTAGAATTAATGTCACATAATGTGCCGGTCTGATGAGATCACCCATAAGAAGAACCGATTCATTTACTGTGCAACACACTGTAATCACTGCAAATCTTCACAAGGCTGAAAGTCATGTTGACGTGATCAGTGCACAGCCGGAGAAACTACAGCTATCATCAGACTCTGCTAATTCCGAACTAATGGAACAGCATATGTGTGTTCACTGCGACGCTATCTGTGCCATGTAATTACCATCAGAAAACATTTAGATTCTCCTGAGGTCACAACAATCAGCTCTCAAGACCAGACAGAAGCAGATAACGGTAGACGTATGGATGAACAACACAAGACAGACTGGAGCTCATGGAGATTTGTAAAGGAGAAAATGAGCAGGTCTGAGTAATAGAAGCAAATAAGACAGCAGTCATGTTCTTATTGAAATAAATGAAGGCATAACTTTATAAGACCATCTGATTACTTTCTCTGACACATAATAAGCCATTTTCGTGTTAGTAAGAAAATCTTAATAAAACATTCCAAATTTAATTGCAAATTTTTTCCTTTGCAAATTTTTTGCAAAGGAATGGTACACCTCCAATACATTGTCACTACAGAATCTGACAGAAAGTTACTGTGTTATTTTCTTCTGTGGAACACAGCAGTTCCTAGAACATCAAGCAAATGTTTAGCCCTGTTTTTATGTTTACATGCAGAATAGTATTATACTAATACTCTGTATTACAGAGGAGGCGAGTGCATTATCAGCCCTGCAGTGGGAGCATGTAAAACTGACACTGCTGAGTGATGTCTGGATCAATACCTTCAGCGGTGACATACAAGAGTTTGGAGTGCAGGAAAACAGTTTATAATTAAGTTTACTGTTGAAACCCCCAATCGCCCTCATTAAAGAGTTCAACATCAGAACAGACATGTAATATTCTGAGAGATGAACCCTCAGCAAACTGATTGTTAAAGACACACTGAGCACAACATACACACACACTAAACTATTTTTATCCCTACTGTTTTCGTCCAAAAAGAAATACAATTATAATCAAATTTCTCTCACTTCATTAGAATGGATTTTGTTTAAAAAAGAAGGTATTGTAGAAGGCAGCATAATTAGTATGGAGCCTACATATGGTGCCTTACAAAGCTTCCTATATAGACAGCTCACTAGGTTTTAGAACAGAGCTGGGGATTGCATCACTGGTTTTCCACTAGACTTGTAAACAAACTAATACTGATCACAAACAGAGCATAAAAACCTCCAAAGGAGACATTACATTTTTACTCCTGTGTTACAGCCAACTAAGTTTTTTAAAATCACTCAGGAACTGTTATTGATTAACCAGAGCCTATAATTGCTCCATCTTAATAATGGAGACACGTATATTAATTGTATACGTGTTTGTATATATAAATAACTCTCACATTTGCTCAAAAATAAAAATGTTTCTCATACCTTTGTAGATTTTCAGTCATAAAGTATGCAAGCGGTATAAAACCTAAGTGAGTAAACAAATCTTTCACTTTGGCCCTGACTGGGTCTAAAAGAAATATGAATGAGAAATGTTTCACTCCAAAACCCTGATGAATGTTAAATGGAGGCCACAGGATCGGTGCTTCTCTCTTCAGCTCTGAAATAAAACTCATATCATCTGCATTTCAGTTTTCATGTGTTCTGAGGACAGCAGTGTCAAGTCCCACCTCTGAACAATCGTGAGGTCAGTTCTAACACACACATCACTGAACAATCGTGAGGTCAGTCCCAACACACACATCACTGAACAATCGTGAGGTCAGTCCTAACACACACATCACTGAACAATCGTGAGGTCAGTCCTAACACACACATCACTGAACAATCGTGAGGTCAGTCCTAACACACACATCACTGAACAATCGTGAGGTCAGTCCTAACACATCACTGAACAATCGTGAGGTCAGTCCTAACACACACATCACTGAACAATCGTGAGGTCAGTCCTAACACACACATCACTGAACAATCGTGAGGTCAGTCCCAACACACACATCACTGAACAATCGTGAGGTCAGTCCCAACACACACATCACTGAACAATCGTGAGGTCAGTCCCAACACACACATAACTGAACAATCGTGTGGTCAGTCCCAACACACACATCACTGAACAATCGTGAGGTCAGTCCCAACACACACATCACTGAACAATCATGAGGTCAGTCCCAACACACACATCACTGAACAATCGTGAGGTCAGTCCTAACACACACATCACTGAACAATCGTGAGGTCAGTCCTAACACACACATCACTGAACAATCGTGAGGTCAGTCCTAACACACACATCACTGAACAATCGTGAGGTCAGTCCCAACACACACATCACTGAACAATCGTGAGGTCAGTCCTAACACACACATCACTGAACAATCGTGAGGTCAGTCCCAACACACACATCACTGAACAATCGTGAGGTCAGTCCCAACACACACATCACTGAACAATCGTGAGGTCAGTCCCAACACACACATCACTGAACAATCGTGAGGTCAGTCCCAACACACACATCACTGAACAATCGTGAGGTCAGTCCCAACACACACATCACTGAACAATCGTGAGGTCAGTCCTAACACACACATCACTGAACAATCGTGAGGTCAGTCCTAACACACACATCACTGAACAATCGTGAGGTCAGTCCTAACACACACAGGATTTGGGGTATTTTTAAGAGATGAAGAGAAAATGATGAAGGCTTCCCTCTCTCTCTCCTCCTCCCCATCCCTTCCTCTGTCCCTCTCTCTCTATTTACTTACAGATATAAAGATCAATCTATACATCTGTCTACATGCAAACATATCAGTCAGACAGACAGAAACAATGTGCAATTTAACTGGCAGTTCAACTGGCTGCCGGTTAAATTGGAGCCTCAGAAAGCCTCAGGCAGTGTTTCTTTAGATTGGAGAATGAAACTGGACACCACTCTCACCAGTTGCACATGTAAGCGTGATGCAGGGACAGAGGCAAGAAAATCCCATTAATAAATGCAATTTCCATCATTAATCAAAATGCAAAAATCAACAGCTTGGTGCTCTCAATTCACTCAATCTTCTGTCCAAACACACATGGACCTGTCATAATCACATGAAAATCCCAATTAACACAACATGTAATATCCATGCCACAATCACATGCAAAAAAGGACCTAAAAACAGTTATTTAAGAGAGAACTGATGGATGCACGAATTGCAGGAACATGCAGAACATCATCAAAATGAAAATATTCATAGATAATTTACAGAAGTGGAGCCTAATCTACATTCACAACATATGATTAACAAATGTGTGAGAACATAATTAACATCCGCATATGATTCACAACCTAATTCTCATTCACATTATTAATGTTATTTTCTATTTTGAAGTTTATTTATTTATTTAAATATTATCAATCCACAATGAAAAGAAATACCAAAGATTTATTAACAGTTCATCTGAGGACAAGATGTGACTGTGTTTTGAACACTTACATACTGTTTACTACATAATGCACAGTGAACACTCAATGCTGCATACTAATACACTGCATATATAGTAAGGTTAGTAGGTAGTATGCTATTCTGAACACAGCCATAAGAACATGACCACAGAGCAACTGACGAAAGTTAACTAACCAAGAAGCGACGTAACAAATCTGTGCTTTACTGACAAGAGTCACTATAAAACTACTAAGAGTTCCCATTAAAATTACTGTACCAGCACAAACTCTACATCATAAAGCACTCACTGTCAAACAACTAACATCTACCATAAATTCTACTGATCTACCATAAACCTGTGAGATGTTAAAGAAGAGTTTCTTCAGTAACTGTTGGAGATTTTTCAAAAGTTCTAGTCTCATATCTCATATGTTAGTGCTGACTGACATGGTCCCCAGCAGATTAAGTTTGTCATCCTGAATGTCAGTTTTAAAACAAATATAATTAGAGAATGGTGCAGCGTTCTCTCAGTTCAACAGACAGAACATGCACACAGCCACTGCAATTATGAGGGGTGAGACTGAGTGTCATTTAAATTCAAGGTTTTTTTTGTATAAAAATATTTAGGGACAAAATCAAGTCAATGCAGCTTATTTGTGTAACACTTCTCAATACGTATCTCTTTAAAACAGCCCAGTGTTTTAACAGTAACATGAATCATTTATGAATTACTCATGAGCAGGCCAGAAACAACTGACGAGGCTTGTGTTTAATTACGATTATAAAAGTCTTGATCAGAGTTGTGTTTAAAGCTGATAAACGTGATGTAGACACACCTGTAACAAGTTCCTACATACCTGGAAGAAGAATTAAATGTCTTCTCTGATTATTATTATTAACATTACATTTATTTACATTTAGGGTTTAATGTAAAAATCTAACTTCAGTGTTATTTGTGGCACAGAGACTATAATATCACAGAGACTTGGGGATTGACTGTTTTGCACCTAGCAACCCCTGAGGACACCATACCAAACCTCACAGCAACCACCAAAACCACTTAGCAACCTCATAGCAACGTCCTACAAAAAACTCAAACACCACAGCAAAGACTTTTGCACATCACATTTTCTTTACAAAATGTAGAAATCTAGTTAGAAATTGTTCAGATTAATTCATCATCAGGACACTTTTCTGAGCACTCTGTACATTTCTCATGTCTTCAAAATGCAGAAATTATGTTTTATCATTTGCATAATCTTTGTTCACAAGCCTTTTAAATTTCAAAACCATTTATTTTAAATTGAACATGTACATCAGCATCTGAAATAAGCATTTCTTTATTGTCCCCATAAAAGCATTAATTCCCCATTAAATCCTGAATTTAAAGACCTTCCTCTAAAAGGTTTCAAAGCTCTGGTTCTCGTTGTCATTCCTGTGTTCAGCAGTGAAGAACACAGTGTGAAGGTTTAAAGGACATGAGACGCCTCACAACACTGCAGATAAAGAGACTGTCATGTAATACAGAGATCTAAGCAGAATGACCTGAAGTGACTGTGAAATTCTCACTATACGTTCAGAATCAAATACCACAGAGCTCAATAACTTCACCACAAACAGACACACAAATGAATTTCTGTTGCAGTGCTGGTCCTTTATTATGGACTTACAAAACTTGTCAATCAAATGCAGCAATAACAGACAAAGACCAGTCTAAACAAACACATCTAGACAAAAACAGACCTGCAAACAGAGCTCAAACATCATCATAAACACAACTGATATTTAAATTGAACATGAAATGCATTTCACTTGTAATCTGTAAACACATGTGTATGTTTACATACTGTACATCTACAGATTTGCAGTCTATGCTTTCTGCATGGTTTACAGTCACAAGCTACACATCCCAGAATTGCATTCATGTTTCAGAGGAGCCTGTGTGAGATTATCACACAAGTATAAAGTTTCAAACACCAGAGAACGATATAAAATCAAAGGGGTGCAGTCTTTTAGTTCACTATGTCAAGCAGAACTTTACTTTTTTCTTTTGACTGTAAACTTTGCTTTACAGTTAAGGTGACACTTCATAATTTATAATGACTCAATTTTATGTGATGGAAATCTGATTCAGATGCTGTGTATCATTTGCAGAATAATCACAATAATCAAACAACAACCGAGTTATGAACCATGAATCAGCACTCGGTTGTCAAAGAAAGCACCGAGAATGGACTGGTGAAACACGGGCACAGCCATGTCCGGGGAAATATATAAATATATATAAAGAAAAACACAACAATAAACCAAGGTTTACCTTATAATGTTCATCACGATACATTTCAATTACAGCGCAAAAAGGCAATTCAACCTGAAGTGTCTGCTGAGATTGAATCGGACGCAGGCGAGGTAAACCCCGCGCAGGTGTGACGCGCGGCCTGTGAGCGTCACAGCGACACCCGGCGGCGCGGATGTGCAGCCGCTCGCATCTCAGTGAGTTCTGATGCTGAAAACATCTCACGGGCCAGAACAGCCGCACTTCAGGCTTTGTGAAGAAAAGCTTGTTAAACATGTTATACCACTCGTTTTCTTGTCAGTTCCACCACCGGGTTTTTGAAGTGACATTTCATTGGAAGTGAATTTTTGTGTTTGTACAATCTGCCACCAGATGTCAGTGTTTAATAACCGAGTAAAAATGATCACTGACGTTTCACCATCCGGATAGTGATGATCTATCTCTTGAACATATCTCCTTATAAAATGCTTTGTTCAAGTTATTCAAAACGTATATTTAAAAGATACTGCAAATTGATCACTTGAGAAATGGACAATTAAATTAAATCTAAGACAGGTCTAGTGAGGTCTGCCTGAGCCTTACTGACCTAAACATTTATTACATTATATTTATTCTTTATGTGGTTGTAATTATAGTATTTTTTTAAAATATGTGAATTCCAAGCTTGTATTGAACTTCGTATGTCCTTGAATGCTTGTACTGATAAAGGATATGCAATTTTTCTTTTAATGTTTATTGTTATTTGATTCCTATTTTTGTATTAATTTACAAAATATTGTCTGAACGATAGTTTAATTTCAATTCTCTAACACTCTACAATTATTGTAATGATACGGTCTGGCTGTCGTCAACATCATTAAAGAATTAAACAGTCTGGGAAACCCTCAGAAGACACTTGTGTGGCTCTGCAGCGGCCGCAGACTGACTCAGTCCTCCAGTACAGACTGACTCTCAGTCTCAGTGTTACTGACTCTCAGTCTCAGTGTTACTGACTCTCAGTCTCAGTGTTACTGACTCTCAGTCTCAGTGTTACTGACTCTCAGTCTCAGTGTTACTGACTCAGTGTTACTGACTCTCAGTCTCAGTGTTACTGACTCTCAGTCTCAGTGTTACTGACTCAGTGTTACTGACTCTCAGTCTCAGTGTTACTGACTCTCAGTCTCAGTGTTACTGACTCTCAGTCTCAGTGTTACTGACTCAGTGTTATACTAGTCTCAGTGTTACTGACTCCTCAGTCTCAGTGTTACTGACTCTCAGTCTCAGTGTTACTGACTCAGTGTTACTGACTCAGTGTTACTGACTCTCAGTCTCAGTGTTACTGACTCAGTGTTACTGACTCAGTGTTACTGACTCAGTGTTACTGACTCTCAGTCTCAGTGTTACTGACTCTCAGTCTCAGTGTTACTGACTCTCAGTCTCAGTGTTACTGACTCAGTGTTACTGACTCTCAGTCTCATCGTTACTGACTCTCAGTCTCAGTGTTACTGACTCAGTGTTACTGACTCTCAGTCTCATCGTTACTGACTCTCAGTCTCAGTGTTACTGACTCTCAGTCTCAGTGTTACTGACTCTCAGTCTCATCGTTACTGACTCTCAGTCTCAGTGTTACTGACTCTCAGTCTCAGTGTTACTGACTCTCAGTCTCAGTGTTACTGACTCTCAGTCTCATCGTTACTGACTCTCAGTCTCAGTGTTACTGACTCTCAGTCTCAGTGTTACTGACTCTCAGTCTCAGTGTTACTGACTCAGTGTTACTGACTCTCAGTCTCAGTGTTACTGACTCTCAGTCTCAGTGTTACTGACTCAGTGTTACTGACTCAGTGTTACTGACTCTCAGTCTCAGTGTTACTGACTCAGTGTTACTGACTCTCAGTCTCAGTGTTACTGACTCTCAGTCTCATCGTTACTGACTCTCAGTCTCAGTGTTACTGACTCTCAGTCTCATCGTTACTGACTCTCAGTCTCAGTGTTACTGACTCAGTGTTACTGACTCAGTGTTACTGACTCAGTGTTACTGACTCTCAGTCTCAGTGTTACTGACTCTCAGTCTCAGTGTTACTGACTCAGTGTTACTGACTCTCAGTCTCAGTGTTACTGACTCTCAGTCTCAGTGTTACTGACTCAGTGTTACTGACTCTCAGTCTCAGTGTTACTGACTCTCAGTCTCAGTGTTACTGACTCAGTGTTACTGACTCAGTGTTACTGACTCTCAGTCTCAGTGTTACTGACTCTCAGTCTCAGCGTTACTGACTCAGTGTTACTGACTCTCAGTCTCAGTGTTACTGACTCAGTGTTACTGACTCTCAGTCTCAGTGTTACTGACTCTCAGTCTCAGTGTTACTGACTCAGTGTTACTGACTCTCAGTCTCAGTGTTACTGACTCTCAGTCTCAGTGTTACTGACTCAGTGTTACTGACTCTCAGTCTCAGTGTTACTGACTCTCAGTCTCAGTGTTACTGACTCTCAGTACTCATCAGTTAGCATGACTCTCAGTCTCAGTGTTACTGACTCTCAGTCTCATCGTTACTGACTCTCAGTCTCAGTGTTACTGACTCAGTGTTACTGATTCTCAGTCTCAGTGTTACTGACTCTCAGTCTCAGTGTTACTGACTCAGTGTTACTGACTCTCAGTCTCGGTGTTACTGACTCTCAGTCTCATCGTTACTGACTCTCAGTCTCAGTGTTACTGACTCTCAGTCTCAGTGTTACTGACTCTCAGTCTCATCGTTACTGACTCTCAGTCTCAGTGTTACTGACTCTCAGTCTCAGTGTTACTGACTCTCAGTCTCATCGTTACTGACTCTCAGTCTCAGTGTTACTGACTCTCAGTCTCAGTGTTACTGACTCTCAGTCTCATCGTTACTGACTCAGTGTTACTGACTCTCAGTCTCAGTGTTACTGACTCAGTGTTACTGACTCTCAGTCTCATCGTTACTGACTCAGTGTTACTGACTCTCAGTCTCATCGTTACTGACTCAGTGTTACTGACTCTCAGTCTCAGTGTTACTGACTCTCAGTCTCATCGTTACTGACTCAGTGTTACCGACTCTCAGTCTCATCGTTACTGACTCTCAGTCTCAGTGTTACTGACTCTCGGTCTCAGTGTTACTGACTCAGTGTTACTGACTCTCAGTCTCAGTGTTACTGACTCTCAGTCTCATCGTTTCTGACTCTCAGTCTCAGTGTTACTGACTCTCAGTCTCAGTGTTACTGACTCGCAGTCTCAGTGTTACTGACTCTCAGTCTCATCGTTACTGACTCAGTGTTACTGACTCTCAGTCTCAGTGTTACTGACTCAGTGTTACTGACTCTCAGTCTCAGTGTTACTGACTCAGTGTTACTGACTCTCAGTCTCAGTGTTACTGACTCTCAGTCTCAGTGTTACTGACTCCAGTCTCAGTGTTACTGACTCTCAGTCTCAGTGTTACTGACTCCAGTCTCAGTGTTACTGACTCTCAGTCTCAGTGTTACTGACTCTCAGTCTCATCGTTACTGACTCTCAGTCTCAGTGTTACTGACTCTCAGTCTCAGCGTTACTGACTCTCAGTCTCATCGTTACTGACTCTCAGTCTCAGTGTTACTGACTCTCAGTCTCAGTGTTACTGACTCTCAGTCTCATCGTTACTGACTCAGTGTTACTGACTCTCAGTCTCAGTGTTACTGACTCTCAGTCTCAGTGTTACTGACTCTCAGTCTCATCGTTACTGACTCAGTGTTACTGACTCTCAGTCTCAGTGTTACTGACTCAGTGTTACTGACTCTCAGTCTCAGTGTTACTGACTCAGTGTTACTGACTCTCAGTCTCAGTGTTACTGACTCTCAGTCTCAGTGTTACTGACTCTCAGTCTCAGTGTTACTGACTCTCAGTCTCAGTGTTACTGACTCCAGTCTCAGTGTTACTGACTCTCAGTCTCAGTGTTACTGACTCTCAGTCTCATCGTTACTGACTCTCAGTCTCAGTGTTACTGACTCTCAGTCTCAGCGTTACTGACTCTCAGTCTCATCGTTACTGACTCTCAGTCTCAGTGTTACTGACTCTCAGTCTCAGTGTTACTGACTCTCAGTCTCAGCGTTACTGACTCAGTGTTACTGACTCTCAGTCTCAGTGTTACTGACTCTCAGTCTCAGTGTTACTGACTCTCAGTCTCATCGTTACTGACTCAGTGTTACTGACTCTCAGTCTCAGTGTTACTGACTCAGTGTTACTGACTCTCAGTCTCAGTGTTACTGACTCTCAGTCTCAGTGTTACTGACTCAGTGTTACTGACTCTCAGTCTCAGTGTTACTGACTCAGTGTTACTGACTCTCAGTCTCAGTGTTACTGACTCTCAGTCTCAGTGTTACTGACTCTCAGTCTCATCGTTACTGACTCAGTGTTACTGACTCTCAGTCTCAGTGTTACTGACTCTCAGTCTCAGTGTTACTGACTCAGTGTTACTGACTCTCAGTCTCAGTGTTACTGACTCTCAGTCTCACGTTACTGACTCTGACTCAGTCTTAGTGACTCTCAGTCTCAGTGTTACTGACTCTCAGTCTCAGTGTTACTGACTCTCAGTCTCAGTGTTACTGACTCAGTGTTACTGACTCTCAGTCTCAGTGTTACTGACTCTCAGTCTCAGTGTTACTGACTCAGTGTTACTGACTCTCAGTCTCAGTGTTACTGACTCTCAGTCTCAGTGTTACTGACTCTCAGTCTCAGTGTTACTGACTCTCAGTCTCATCGTTACTGACTCTCAGTCTCAGTGTTACTGACTCTCAGTCTCAGTGTTACTGACTCTCAGTCTCAGTGTTACTGACTCCAGTCTCAGTGTTACTGACTCTCAGTCTCAGTGTTACTGACTCTCAGTCTCAGTGTTACTGACTCTCAGTCTCAGTGTTACTGACTCTCAGTCTCAGTGTTACTGACTCTCAGTCTCAGTGTTACTGACTCTCAGTCTCATCGTTACTGACTCTCAGTCTCATCGTTACTGACTCTCAGTCTCAGTGTTACTGACTCTCAGTCTCAGTGTTACTGACTCTCAGTCTCAGTGTTACTGACTCAGTGTTACTGATTCTCAGTCTCAGTGTTACTGACTCTCAGTCTCAGTGTTACTGACTCTCAGTCTCATCGTTACTGACTCTCAGTCTCAGTGTTACTGACTCAGTGTTACTGACTCTCAGTCTCAGTGTTACTGACTCTCAGTCTCAGTGTTACTGACTCTCAGTCTCAGTGTTACTGACTCAGTGTTACTGACTCAGTGTTACTGACTCTCCGTCTCAGTGTTACTGACTCTCAGTCTCATCGTTACTGACTCTCAGTCTCATCGTTACTGACTCTCAGTCTTAGTGTTACTGACTCAGTGTTACTGACTCTCAGTCTCAGTGTTACTGACTCTCAGTCTCAGTGTTACTGACTCTCAGTCTCAGTGTTACTGACTCTCCAGTCTCTCAGTGTTACTGACTCTCAGTCTTAGTGTTACTGACTCTCAGTCTCATCGTTACTGACTCTCAGTCTTAGTGTTACTGACTCAGTGTTACTGACTCTCAGTCTCAGTGTTACTGACTCAGTGTTACTGACTCTCAGTCTCAGTGTTACTGACTCTCAGTCTCATCGTTACTGACTCTCAGTCTCAGTGTTACTGACTCTCAGTCTCATCGTTACTGACTCTCAGTCTCAGTGTTACTGACTCAGTGTTACTGACTCTCAGTCTCAGTGTTACTGACTCAGTGTTACTGACTCTCAGTCTCAGTGTTACTGACTCTCAGTCTCATCGTTACTGACTCTCAGTCTCAGTGTTACTGACTCTCAGTCTCAGTGTTACTGACTCTCAGTCTCAGTGTTACTGACTCTCAGTCTCAGTGTTACTGACTCTCAGTCTCAGTGTTACTGACTCAGTGTTACTGACTCAGTGTTACTGACTCTCAGTCTCAGTGTTACTGACTCTCAGTCTCAGTGTTACTGACTCAGTGTTACTGACTCCAGTGGAGACTGATTGAGCTTTTGCGAATCAAACGCTCTATTGGAGGGATTGCTACGAGCGTCAGGATGACCTCATTAATATTCATAAGCTAACCCTTCGCTTTAGTAGGCTCTGTGATTTCTGTCTGCTGCAGTCCCGCTGTAACGCAGGCTGTGAGCTGCGGCGGTGACTGAGCTCTCCGGGCGGATGGGCTCTGCAGGACCGGAGGCGCTGCGGGGTCTCTGCTGGACGCGGCGGGTGAGTGTCGCAGGTTGTGCTGCAGGGTGCGAGATGTTGCATGTCCATTAACCGACATGCACAACTGACTTTTATTTCCCATTTATTCCTGCATTTTGACACAATAACCTCTAAATCATTATACAGTATGAAGTATAAGCAATATTGTATTACAAGGAATAATAATAATAATAGCAACCACGACCATTGCCGTTGTTTTTATTACTTAGTCATGTCCCCGTTGCGGTAATAATACGTACACGTTTAAATGTTAGCTGTTGTTATTGTCATCTACTTTCATCTTCTGCTCACACACGACTTTATATGACATTTATATCCATGTATCATATCATAAGTGACGCATTATTTGCTTCACTGTGGCTGTACATAACGCTTTTATGTAATAGTAGTCTATGTTGTGATTTTTGTGTGTTCACATACTCTATATTCCGGAAACCTCCAGTGTTCATATGAACATGAAGTATAATAAAACTTACTGTAATGCTCAAGCTACAGGAGGTTATACATGACATCCTTCTCTTACAGTGTGTCTGATTCACTGTTTGCCCCAAACCAAAGTTCCCCTGCGATTAATTCATGCCATATTGTATTGTATATTCCTTCTTACAAACTTATTTTTATCTACATGTGTTAACTGTTAAACTTAAAATGCTTTGTATTTCTCAATGGCGACTGGATGGGTGTTGCATAAGAAATAAGAAGTTATTTATGCACAACAATACAAAAAATAAAGAAGCTGCCTGTGGACCCTGCTGTCTGGTTTATTCTTTATAAGAGTCCAGTCAATCGGTGCTATTCATTCATTCACTATTTACAAACAGAACATATCTATGTGAGTGTATACTTGAGGGAGTGTGTAAATATTAAGTCCACGACTCCTGTCACTGAAAGCCATTGAAGCAGAGCTCCAGAGAGGAGGCAGACTGCCGCCGCATCTCTCCTGAGAACATGCAGCTGTGTCGGGCAGCACTCTGCTCTGCTCTCCCTCCTCTGGGAAAACCCTTCAGTAATGAAGCAGCATTTATAGACGGCCCACTCAACACCCGGGCTGTAATGGCTGCTCTTAGCCATTATTAAAGAACACATGACCAGCAGAGCGATGGTTAAAACCGGCTGCATTAAATATTTCTCAATATTCTGCAGTCATGCTCCTTACACTGTACAATCAGAACATTTCAGTGGAACAGTTTCAATGGACAATGTTTGAAGACAATTCTGATTAACAAGCCCTTTCTTTCTTTCTTTCTTTCCTGCAGATTTTTAAAGCCGGCTTCATTCTGTATTAGAGGTAAGTGAATGGATTTATTTTCTGTTCATGTGTTAGGGTAATTTGTGATGGTCTGTAATTTATCATTAAAAATCCAGATGCTGTGACAGTCAGGCTTCAGCAATATCTTGCCTCTGAAAAAGCATGTATGATGTAAAAGAATCATATTTATGATTTCTATATTTGTCAGATGGTTTCATTAGAAGCATCTTCAGGGCATTCAATACAGGCATTAGTCTGTGTGTTTAGTTACCTGGGAACTGATCAGATAATGTTTGTGTTGCTGGTGCAATGAAAAACCAGTTGAGCTACAGGAAAACAAAAAGTACAAAATCGTCTTACACAAGTTCATTGTTTTGCTGTCTCTCTGGTTTGAGTGACATAGTTGATGATAAAATATTTTATTTTTATTTGGCATAACATGCACCTTTAAAAATGTAAAAAGAGTAAATTTTGTTTTAAATTTGACTTTAAATTCAACATTAAATAGATTTGCTCTGTGTTTGACGTCTCAGACAGGAGTTTGAGTTTCAGTCACGCTTTGAAGACGCTGAATAAAAGAAGCTCTGTTAGGCTGACTGTTCAGAAGAGGGAGATGCAACTGGCTGGTAGTCTGTGGGGGGACACATGGCGCAACCATATGACAGTTTAACTAATTAAAGACTGGAGCAGTTTTTGGTGGGGAATCTGTGATTGGTAGAAGACTGGCCTGCAGAGAGAGAGAGACTGTGGGGCTTAAATGTGCCTGTGTAGCTGATGAACTTCCTTTGTTGCAACTGCAGTTTCTTTCATTGGCTGCGAATAAAACACTGCAACATCCACAACACACATATACATAATGCTGGACATCCTCCTCCTGCCAGCTTACTAACTATCACTCTTTCTGTTGCTGTATTTATGACGGAGGATGCTTCCCTCATCAGACACACCCATTTCAGGTCTTAAGTCAGCAGCATTTAATCTGGTGTGTTAGATGAGAAAAACATCCACAATGTGTAGAGATGGAAGTGGAGGGTTAGGGTGGTATTCTGAACTTCAGTACATAACTCACCCCCTAGCAACCACCCAGAACACCCTAGTAACAGCGAAGCAATGTGCTAACAACCACTCTGCAGCCACCCAGGGCAGTGTACCTGTAATCACAGCATATGGATATGCACATGTAAGCATATATGCAGGAAAGCTACACATGTACAGACCAACACAGTTGCCTGTTTATCAGCCAGTATAATTACCATCCAGGAGGTTGTGTCTTCACACCCCTCCTTACTGTCATTTGAATAACTGAATCTCTAACGCACACACAGATGATTGAGCCAGAGCACCGAATTTCTCCCATTAAAGATTCACAGAGGTGGCACGCCGTTTTCTTGATAACAGCCCAGTGTTACGCCTCTCTTCACATGACACCTTCACACACACACACACTTACACACATACAACCAAATCAATTTAGCTCCCCTTTGTATAGGAAGGGCTAAATTTGTGTGATCCATTTGTACGGACTTGTAAAACACCATGTAAATAGTCCAGCAGGGAATCATCTTGCTTTGGTGGGAGAGAAAAACCAGCAGGCTGGTAGACCGACAAGAGCGTTGGTTTGATCGATGAGCATGCTCTTCTCTCTAAAATGCATGCATGCCTGCAGGAGAGAGACATAAAAAAAAGCTAAAGCAAGAGAAGTAGATTGCATGCCATAATCTGTTTCTGATATACAGGACAAACGCAGTGAAGAGAAACAAAGCTTTTTCCAGCCTGCTGGCTACAGAAATATTGTGCTAGTGAAGTAAGACATACAGGGTGGTTATTGCACCCGGGTCATGTTGTTCTAGGCACAAGTCCATGCTTTCATTTATGTCTGATTTCTGATTTGAGTTCTTTTAGATGTATGGTATATCACACACTGCAAGGAGAACATTCTAAACATTAGAAAACAGGGAGCAGAGCTCAGCAAAAGTTTTCTTTACAAAAAAAGCTATAATGTAACTCCATTGTAGTTATGAAATCTTATACCTTTACAAATATTACCCATTTGACTACTTTGTCTTCTTATCTTGTTGATATTTAAATAACATTGCTAGACATGAATGTACAGTACATCCCAAAAATACATTTTTGTTTGCACTGTATTACAGTTTACACATGAAAAATAAAATTAATGACTCTCAATTCTGATTGGTTGGCAACTGTATACAGCATACAGATTTATATATATATATATGTATATGTATGTCAATCTATATGTTTCAATAAATTTTAAAATTGTTATTGTTACTTAAATTGTTACTGTACTTTATATACTCTATAATCAACAACATCTCTAAAAAAAACATGAAAGTCTGTAAAAACATGAATGAAAAATATTATTGCTTTATTCATTAACACAACACAATCAAACTTGAGACAAAATGCTTAATTTAAGTGGCCAGTTACCTTTCAGAATAGTTTAACTTGGTATTGATGTGTAATATATGTTATTCCTTTATGTGAATAATTAAATACATGCTTAGTGTGTTTGATAATCAGGCTTCTCAAGCTAGCCTGTTTTGATTTATTAAATAGTGCCATCAGATAAAGAGATGTGAACCAAGCTGCTTATTCAGCTGAAGTGTTTTGTGTGTGACAGAAGAGCTCTCAGAGATCAAACAGAGACACACCGTGTTTGATGCATATCATCAGTGCTCTGTGCTTGGACGCTCTCTCACTCTCATATTCCCAGATTCAGCCACGACCGGTTGCCATGACGCCTGTATGGAATGTTCAGTCCGTGTCTTGCCTATTATAAATCGGGGAAAGAGCACATGGTCTTTCTTTGGAAAAAGAATCGCACAATTACATTGCATACAGAGTGAACATAAACACACACACTCTTGAAATAATGGATAATATGTTGCCTTGACCTGCTGGTCTTACATTTCCCATGCAGTGAATTAGTAGACGCTGTCTTACTGCACGTTTGACTTCCGTGTGATGTATTGATTGAGTTGCGTGTCATTGCCTGTGGCAATAAGCACTCTGCATTTTCGGTCAGCTACCTTAGCATTCATGCGTCACTGTCGGTACTGCTCGGTTAAGAATGTACTGTCGGTTAAGAATGTAACCTAGCCTGAGTATTACACTTTGGAATAGACATCATCCTGCATTGTTTATGATGACACATTTGTCATCTTATCGAGGACTAAACTGAACAATAAACCGTGTGAAAAAATGTAGCATGTAGAACCAATGTAGAACCACATAGCAACACCCTGACAACCAAAAAGAACACACTAGAAGCAAGGTTTTTGTACGTAGTATGCACCACTCAAAAATAACAGATAACAGATGTGATAACAGATGTTTTTATGTTTTTATTTAACAGAAAGCAGGGAACTCTCATTATGTCCCGATCTGTCTCAAGTTAATTACCGCTCTCTAAATAACGGCATTGAAATTCAATAGCGCTACATCTAGGGCATTATCATGAAAGGTGTGCCAGTTTAACTTGAAGTTTGGACGACCATCACAGCAGCTGTCAAAACAAGCAGCATATTGTTTTGAGGCATAAAAGAGAGGCATTATTAAATTATAGGCTGCTTTTTAATTATCCTGTTTCACATTTGAAAAATCAGCTAATTCTGTGTTTTACAAAACGTGGCATAATTACTATATATGAAGTAATAAAAAATGTTTGCATTATGATTTATTGTCTTTAAATGTTAGTATGTTAATTTAAATCATAATATGGAGCATATCAACCTAAAGACGTCCTGTTTTCCATTACTTTTAAAAACATGTTCAATTAACTCTGGACAAAGATTAATATGTTTATCATTTTAAAAAAGCATCATATTTTCTGTTAGTTACTACAGTTCCTGCTGTAGACTGCAGACAAAACAGACTGCAGCACATACAGACTTTTTATTTAATTAAAGTTTAATAGTCACAGTTTAATAATCACACTAACGTGTTTTCAATTTTGTTTTAGGTTAATTGTGTAACTGTAAATATCAGAACATGGAATTGCTTCTGTATATCTTTACTTCTGTACAATAAGACAAAGCTATCCATCATGTGTGCCAGCGAACAGGGACAGAGAAATGTGTGGGAGAAAATTGGTCCAAATGAAACAGGACATGCTTTGAAGGTTGTAACATATGATCTAATCATTAATGTTACTTTTAAAGGCATCATATTTTTATATCAGTGCATTGACATGTTTACCAAACCTGCAATGACACACTGGATGGATATCAAGTATCTCTTCTGTTTTCCATTTTTGGTCTTTGTAACACAAACAGAGAAATGAAACATGCTCTTCCTGCTTTTCCAAATCTGCTTTTCCATGACTTTACATATTATTCTTCATTTAATAAGGGGTTGCTCTATGTATAATTATATTAAGAATTATTTTGTCTATACTTTTTCAAATAAACAAATTAGTGGTACTACTGCAAACTAAATTAAAGTGTGATTTAGTTATTTTGTGTATGCCAGATAAAAATAGCCACAATCGCTGTTTGGATAAAAGATAAAAATTCTACAGGTGGATTCAGCAGAGAAACGGTGCTTGTGGTCTGATACACAGTCTGCTGGAGTATGTGTGTGGGTGACCTGAGTTTGAGTCCGTTTCATTCTTCATTGCATCTGTTTGGCTTTGTACAGCAAGACTGGCAAAATCAATAGAAAGAAATTATTATTGTTTACAAAGGTTTTGTTGAATTACATTAAGATTGTGGAGCCACATCTAGTGTTAATTATCAGCCATTGGCAATAATCGGAATGATCAATATTAGAATTATTACCAATTACTCATCCTGGCTAAAATATAAGGTGCCACTAGTCACAATTTGTAAACACTCTCTTCTTTATTGCATCCTCCCTATGTCTTAACCCCCTAACATCACCACCACCAATTGCCATGGCAACCACTTTTAATATGGGAAAAAAACTACTGTATGCTGAGACACTTGCTGTATGGTAACATCTGTGCTAGTGATAGCCAGACTGCAGCATCTGTCAGATATGAGTGAGTAACCTGGACGGATGTGTCTATGATGTGAAAAACTGTCATAATTAGCCATTGTTTGTCAACAAAGTAAATCTAACTGTCAATGCACCACAGCTCATGGTTTGCTGATGTTTGGATTGATGCAGAATGATAGATTACCTGCGTCAGCTTCTGCGCAGTGGACGTCAGTGTTGGGTTCAATTAGGACACATCACACTCAGTTTTCTGTTCTGTGAGGTTTGTTTCTATTGCTGCAAAGGTTGTTTATGAGGAGTGTCATTGTTTCCATTTACTAGCTGCATTAATGGTCTCTAGCATTTATGAAAACCTAATACAGACATTAAACACAGGGCAGGCAATTTTAGAGAGGCTAGCAATGGCAGCTCTCCAAAGCCACACCTCCTCCAACACATGAACACATACATAGTTTGACAGGCAAGTACAACATTCTGTCATTGCATTTGGACTGAAAGCAATGATTGGACGAACATTTTTTTGGCCCTGCTCCTTCTGCAGTAGATTTAGATTTATATAAATATATTTAGACCACTTGGTGATTGCTGTCAGGATGTGAAGAGACTTACAAACAGCAAAACAAACTTGTTTCTGGAATGACTCGTCTCCCCTATAATTAATCTTGAGTTTTCATTTTCTACACTTTTGACTTCTTCTGACTGTATTGCTGGATCTGAACTGCAGTGTATTTGCATCATCAGTGGTATCATCATGAGCACTAGCAGATGCTACTGAAGTGTTTGTCCCTTTGAAAGAACCACCCAGACGTCACACACGCAGAACTGCACTCGAAGTGCAATGAGAGCTGCTCATTGAAGACAATGAATTCAGAGGCAAAAGAAGAGCATTATAATACAATATAATAATGTCCAGAAGCATGTAAAGATGCAACATCAAAATCATTGTGGTTCATTTACACACATTAGAACTGAGTGCTTTTAAAACAGTTACTAACATGAACCACAAACAAGTAGACTGGTTCAGCAGTTCAGAAACCAGGTTAACACCAACCAAACGAACCAAACCAAATTAAATTGACAATATCGCACAAATAATGCTAGCGCGTTCCCAAAGTTTGAAAGAAAACGCTAGTTGACTATATAGGAAAATAGTAATAGTGAACATTTGTGAATATTGGGGTAAACAATGACTAGAATTCAAAACAAAAGCCACAATTAGATTTGTGGATTTCAAACTTTCTGCTGTCTTCTGGCAGGGTCCTCAGGTGAGGTAACAGCTTGAAATGACTCTGATGTGTGACAGAATCAGGCTGACAGACAGACTTGAACTTCACTGGAAGGAAATGTCATCAGATGCTCATGAGTCTTAATGTCTCAATATCTCTATTCACCACAGCATCTGCCTGATATGCAGAGAAGAAGCTAGTGCAGTTACAGTTCTGATTAATACTGAGCAGAACTCTGGTGAGGATTTCTTCTTCTCGCTCTCCTGTAAACAATGAAGCAGGCAAGTCAATTATTAGCTGTCTGGTTAGCTTGTTCAGTTCAGCTGTGGTGAATGATGGTTTAATCATTATTTGGGGTTTACTCAACCCACACACACGCAGACACTGGGCTAGTTTTAGACCTCACACACTGCGAGGTTGCTGCCAGTCAGCAGCGATGCCTCAGTTAGAACTCTTACATGACGGCTTCAGAACAGTAATTGTGTGGTGCAGCGTGTTGTTATATACTTGAAAAGATGTTAGAGGAGCCACTATCTTATCAAAAGGTTGAAAGGTGAATTTTCATATACATACAGCACTGTCTAGAATATACACTGTTATAGAAGTGGGGTTCAAGAAGGTAAAATCCTACTTATTTTCTCTGAACTGATTTTTAGCAAGAATGTTTAAAGCTTTTAAAGACAGATCTACGAGAAGCTCAGAGGATGTTCAGAGAGATCCACAAATCAGAGAACTCACTGTTCTCTGATCTGTGCCACAGAGGTGTGAGTGGAATGAGCAGCAGAAGTTTAAACGCTCTCACTCCATTTTCATCAGACAGAAATTGAGCTCATTGAATTTATACTGTATAGATCACGTTAAACTGAGACAGTTTTAAATTCAGAGCGACTGGATGAGCCGTGTTGTAAAATTACAGATAAATGGCCACCTGTAGCTGCACATATGATATTAATATTCTCATGTTGTCTGTCATCTGTAAACAGGCAGCAGTTGTTAAAGTTATTATTTACCTTCATTCATTTGCATGAAAAATGTAGAGAGTGAAAACATCACAATTATGCACTGTGTATACATATAAAAACTATATTTCATGTAGTCTTATGATATAGACGAACATAAATGTTGTTAAAGATGCTTAGAGTGCAGTATACAGATTTCATTTTTTATTTATTATGTTTTAGTAACAATAACTGAATTTTGAGGAAAACCTTTTTTGTTGGCTACCATTGTTACTGTTACTGATTAGATTGCTGCTTATAAAACTAATGAGGCATGATAAATTTACAAATGCTGTTGTTGCATATAAAAATATTGATTCTGTTAAAACCACCTGCCAAAAGCAAAGATCAAATCATGGTTTACAGCTGTGATCTAAACTAAAGGTTCATGGATATTTGAAAACAAAAAGGAACAAGCCTTTTCATATGTCCCCCAAACGTCCTGTTTCAACAGGAAATACATAACACAAGAAAGAAATCAGTACTTGTTAAGCCATGTTACAGCTCTTCAACCTGTGAATACTAGATATTTAGTTGCTAATGTTTTCAGTTGCTCTGGCTTTCTTTTGTTTTGTACACATATTGACAGCAGTATACTGTGTACCACACATGAGTTGATTGTTATTGAGAGATTCAGGTCTTGCTCAGCTCATCTTAATGAATGCATTCAAGAACAGATCCTGGATCAGTTTTAATACCCCAGAGAGTTTGCGTTCAGAGCTTCAGCACACACACACACACACACACACACACACACACACACACACACACACACAGACAGATGAAGCGTGTGTTTCTCTGCCATTGTTCTGGAGAGAATCAGGTGATCAGTGTGAGCTGCAGCAGTCTGTCACGTGTGCTCACTACTGAACAGATAAAGCAAGATATGTGTGTGTGTGTGTGTGTGCCTCAGGCAACAGCAAGTTAACAAATGTACAGAGCAGGAATGAAACCTCTTTTTCATAAAGCAGACAGTTCACTAGAGCATCTATTTAAATGAGCTCCTTTGTTTCTAATTGTGTTCTCTCAAGTCACAGACTCTGACATCTGTCTTCTGCAAATCACTGTGAATCTTTGTTTCTCTTACAGTTTATTAAATAAACTATATATAAAATGTACAACACAACATTTAGGATTTCTTTGCCATCTAATATCATGGTTCTTGGAATTTTATGGGTCTCTAAATTATTTTTTCTCACTAAAAATTGATCTGTAGACTTAATATTAATAATGAATAATAATAATGTTTATCCTTAGCACAACAGATTTTTTTTAACTACATAATCATTTAGCATATTATCTTGTTCTGGTTTATTTCCTGTTGAAACAGAAAATTTGGACATGAAATTTTCTTTCTAACAGATAACAGGCCTTTGTTACCTCACAGCCGTGAGCGAGCTGGCTGCAGGGAAGAGATGACATTCAAAGAGAACTTGATTGGACAAAGATGTATTTAGTGCAGGAGTCATCAGTAGTTTTGGTCTGTTATTCTGGAAGACAAGGAAAGTAATGTTGTAAAAACATGAGTATATTTCATAAATCATATAATTATAATTTACCTGGAACAAAAATGATGAAGATCTGTTACAAAAGAGTAATCTTTAAACAAAGGTTAAAGATGGCAACCAAAGCATAAAATACAAATAATTTTAATGGCCCTACAGTTCATTTATTTTCCTAATGCAAAATATAAAAATCTATCCTTCTCCTTTGGAGGTAAAATATGACCAGAATATGTTCTTGACAGCTTTGGTGAGTTTCTATAATCAAGAGGATCCGTCCAGGTTCAGTTTTTAATATAAAATGTTAGCATTTATAATAAATTGTAGCCTGTAAACACAATAAAACTGCATTCAGGAAAGCCCAGGTAAAACATGACTGTATCATTTACAGAATAACAACAGCTCTGGATTATGAACACTGCTCATGACCTTTCAAAACAAAACCTTCTCATTTGGCATTTTCATGCTGTCTGTTTGGAACACTCTTACACTGATGTTGAGTGTGGAATACATGAAGACTGCGTGTATGCTTACTTACACACAGATTCGCTGCTGGCCTCGCAGACTGACAGAACCACATCACCCTCAGATGCAGAATCATTCCAGGCTTCAGTTCTTCACTTCTTGCCTGTGTGACAGCAGATGAGACCTGAAGCTCTCGAGGTTGATGTTTATGGCTGTGTGCAGCATATGATTTATAAGGTTCAACAACCATTGCAGTGTTTTGAGGAAAACTAGTCCAGCTTTCCTGTAATTAGGTAGTTAAAAACACAGTGTAAAAGCTATTTGAAGGAGTAATATTTTTCTTGAAATATACAAAAACCACAAAATGATGTAAATCATGTACATTGAAAAAGCGTTCTTTTTCAAAAAAAGAAACTTTTAATTGATAAAAACAAAACAAACATACAAATATAACACAGTTGCTTTAGCAACAAAGAAACAAAGAAACTATATAAACATGTATGTAAATTCAATGCTGTCTTAGAACGGCCAGAAGAATGTATGACAGACAGCAGAGCATAATCACGTCTACTTCAAATAGGGAATGTCACTATGATGCCTTAAAATGCTGTCTAGGTTTAGGAAAAGAGGCGTTGTGTTTTTCTCTGGCTCGTTCTCCCTCCCCGTCTGTAATTCTCTCTCTGTGTTCACTGTACTGTGCTTGCCGTGGCAGCAGTAAGAGTGAGACGGGGCGAGTTACACTGGCATTGCTCTGACCTCAGCTTCAGTGCATGAAACACAACTCAGTGTCCCGCGGCACAATAACAGATTACTGCCAACATTTAAAGTTCAGTCCGAAATGAAAGTTCTCTCATTACATACCCTCATTTCGTTCCAGACCTGTTTGTTAACTTGCTGTGAGGCAGAAAAGAGAATTTCTGAAGAATTTTCATGCGGCTCGCCATAAACTGTGTCAGAACAGAAACATACAGAAAAGCACCATGAAGGTCCATAAGCCTCATGATATCATACTATAGGAAGGACAAACCATGCCAATATAGTTTATATAGTTTATTTGCCACTAGAAACATCTTAACATTTTAAGGTAAGATATATTTAATTGAGAAAAAACATTGGATAAAATATTATGAGAGAGTTTATCTTTTATGTTTTTTATATTTAATTAGCTAAATTTTGTTAATGTGTAATGCAGAAAAACTATTTGACAATAGGATGAGAAAACATTTTTTGTTGATGTTTTTCTGAAAACAACTTCTGATATCATGCAATTTTGCATAACTTACAGTAATAATTCAGGAGTTGATAAAGAGAGCAGGGGAGCAGAAAAGGAAGAATGTATCTTTGGAAAACACGCATTGATGACATATGTACAGGATATGGTGGAACAGTATAAACTGATGGCAAACTGTCCTGAGATTGTCTTCTAGTAACTGGTTAACATTAGCTACAGAGCTGGGACAGGAAGTGTGCGGTTGCACTGACCTAAGAGTTGACTCGCCTCGTATTCCAGGCCTCAGTTAATGCAGAGGTTACCATGATGCTAATTACACACCACAGCTAACATCCTAAAACAATTAAAGGGTGAGTACAGACTTTACATTGGAAAGGGAAAGTCAGCGGTTATGGACTCAACTTCAGACTTGTTACAGCACCTTTCTAGTGGTCACTGTGTTTGAGCGCCCTCAGCTGCGCTCTGTGATCTTCTGTTGGTGTTGTGGTTGAATGAGCAATGGCATTATCTCACACACTTTAATCACTGCTTCAGGAATGACAGACATTCCTCATTCTGTCAGACAGGACTTAGTTTATTGTCCTTTCGTGAAGTACTGGGTGTCAGCAATACTAACACCAGAAAATAGCCTGTGTTTAAAGCTATCCATTTATTACAAGCACCTTTAAACTCCTCTGGCAGCAGAAATAATGATTTTTTTTGTTGGCTCCAGTCTTTAATTTTTCATGCCTCCATCACAGCCAATCATCTTATTTGGAACTGGACTAGTGAGCCACTTAAATATTAAACGTCCGTCAAAGAGACTTTTAATGTTTAGCGTTTCATGATTCAGAATGTAATACAGAAACTCTAGACTGTCTCTTTCCAAAGAAATCTTAGTCCACAATAAATTCATTTGCAGCCCAAAACACAGGCAGCAATCTGATTTCAGTCTTTTTTAAATCCAACACACATACAAGTTTTCCCTGCCTTCCCACTAAAACTCCCATAAGTGTTTCAAACACAGTTGTAACACACTATGAGTCTGTTTGATTAAGGCCCTTATGTCAAATCATCAATACTTAAAACATGATTTGTTCAACGCACATTCTTTATTTGAAGGATTTGTTGATTTATAAGCTTCTCACACTGTATGGGTGTATCCTTGTTTAAAAGCAAGTGAAAGTGCAGTATAATTACCAGGAAGTAAAGAGGCTGAAGTGAATAATTACAGCAGGATTTGTCTTGTCTGTTGCACAGAGGTGTACTGACACGACTGCATGTAATCTGCCACATTTTATTAATTGCTGTGGGAACTTCACTCAGTACTCGAGAGAGTCTGATAATCTCAGAAAAGTTCAGTCAGAGAAATCATCCTTTTGACCAAACAGTTATTGTTGTAAAGTCACAGATCAGAGGCAGGTGATTGGACGGGAGGGGTTGTGATGTCAAAGGGATTTGTGATGTCAGCCAAAGAGGAAAGTTGTTTCATTTAACAAAAACTTACAAAGACTTTCTTTCTGTTTGTTTGGAACAGTGTGGGCTGATGAATCGTGCGAATTATGATGAGGAATGTCTGTTGAGACAGTAAATAGGGTCAGTTTTGACTTTAATGACTTGAAATGTGTATTTGAGAAACACTAGTACAGTTTCAAGTTCATTATCACAAATCCCATTGAGCAGAAGTGTGTGTGAACTTCACTGTTTAAATTTGTATTTTTGGCCCATTTTTACTGCCCTCATTCACCTCTGCTGTGTATCGTGCTGAGATGGGTATCGACTGCCTCTGCTTGCACTGTTTCTCTCTCTCTCTTTCTCATGATGGTAAAAATATCTGCAGACTGCATGAACACAAGCAATGCTCTCGCTCTCCTCTTCAGACATCCCGCCCATGTGATTTCTCAGGCAGGCGTCGTTGTGCTTGGTCTACAGCTCTTCACTGGCTGCAGCTAATAAGTCTGTGTGGCTAGACCGAATGAGAGTCTTGGTCTTTTTTTAAAGCATACGCAAACCACAGAGCGGACAGAGACCTCACAGTTTACCTCTCTCGCTCACCTCTCTTTCGGGGGGTCTTGAGTCCTGGGGCAGGGAGAGAGACATGGAGGGCCCTCATTCACTGGTTCCCATCTGGCATTGAATCAGCAAGCGGGAGGAGTTAGACAGACACAGGTTGGTGCATTCTGAGATGAAGTCACGTCTTTTATCAGGTGTGTCATGATGTCTGCCACAGCTGATGGGAAATCCGAGAGAAGTTGAGCTCTGTCGCTTCTTTAACCTGTAGATCTATAAGCTGTTTGACGGTCTATACTGAGTGACAGAAGAAATGAGATTCAGCTATAACATTTACACTGCAGTACATCTGCATGGCTGTCAGTGTGAAGGACTGCGCTGCATTATTTAAATATTTATTTACATGTACAAGTGTTAAAAACATATGGGATAATGTGAAAATTCCACGAAGAAAGTCAAGGCATAGAAGAACTTGTTATTAAGGAGCGTCTTAAACTTAAAAATGCATTTAGCTAATGATAAGTCACAGGTGTGCGTATATTGAATATGGCTATTTTATAATATAAGTTTTACTGTTTTGAGTCTTTATTGTCTATTTTATAATATTAGTTTTACTGTTTTGAGTCTTTATTTTCTATGTTATAATATTAGCTTTACTGTTTCGAGTCTTTATTGTCTATATGTTATAATATAAGTTTTACTTTAAATTATTTTGTTAAGCATTTATATATGAGATTTACCCTTACTGTGCTATAAATGTACTCATACCATGTTGTAAGATTGTGGCCCACCCTTACTAGAGGACTACAGGAAAATCTCAGGCAGTGGCTACAGAAACTGATGGTTGTAGGCTGCCAGTGTTGCACTGACAACATGAAAGTGTGTGTGTGTATTGCACAGAGCTCATCCAGGGAGTGGCTGATTGTGTCTCTGCTGGTTTGTGCTGCAGTATTTTCAATTGTAACAAGCTGCAAGTGTGTTGTGAAAAACTACAGCAGCTAGAAGACAGAGGGTGAGAGACAGAGAGAGATGTAAATTTAGTGGAGAAATAACTAGCTGTGTGGGGAGAGGAGAGCTCTCTATACGACAACAGTCAGATCCTGTTACTTTTGGGTAGCCTGTGATGTCATTCCAATTCATTGTGTCAAGAAATGGAAAAAGTTCTTCCTCATGCTGTAGACTGTGGAGCACAACAGCTGTAAAAACGCAGGATCTTCTACACTGACCCGTCACTGAAGCACCACCTCAGAAGAAAAATAATGATGACATCAGGTAACAGAGCGCATCTGGAGATCAATGTGTGATTCACTTGTGTTGAAAAACAGAAATCTATAAAAGAAACATTATTTCATGAAAGAACAATTCTGCAGCGTATGAGCAGAATAATTATCCTGAATGATTTTCTTTTACAGAAATATCTACAGAGCGATCTGTGATCACATGTATTTGTTTTTTGATCTTGGGGGAGTGTGCGGCAGACGCCTCACAAACAAAAACGTAAAATCACCCTCAAATGAGAAATTCACTATTTAGTTTATTAGCAAGTGTATTAGCATCTCCATGGCAACCACTTTGGGTATCGCTGAGCAGCTCGGCATCTGCTGAGGATGAAAAATGTGAATGGATTTTCAACAAGGGGGACTAGTGATGATTACAAGAAACTTGACTTACGTTGTGTCCCCAAAACAGGAGTCATTTTCAATGATTCCACATCTCCTGTATCTCACAGGACTGCTGCAGCAAACAGCAGGATTCAAAAAGAAAAGAGGCTTTCCTGACGCTCAGTATTGTTCGTCTTTCAGAATTGATGTTTCTCAGTCCAGACCCTTGGAACATTTGAACCCACAGAGCAGGGCAGGTTATTATCACTGACTGAAGCAGTTATAGTGTGTGTGTGTGTGTTTAATGTGTCAGTGGAGGACTCACACTGAAAAGAGAGATTGGAACACTCATCCACTCATTAGACAGCACTTGAAATGCTGAAGTGAAAGTTGGAGTGACAGTTTTCCTGGCAAATGCCACAATTGCTGTATATGTAAAGTAAGTATAATCATTTAAATATATTATTTTAGAGAGATGTACTCGACATAATAATGGAAGTCTGTCCAGCAAAAAGAATCCTAAAAAAGAAAATGTTATCCAGTAATCACTAGAAAGGATATGAAGTCATAGAAAAGGGCACAAATTCAGTTACTCTTAGATCTGTAAATCTGTTTGGAGAAATCAGGTGTACATACATGCATGGCCTAAACAACCAGATGAATGTACACTAAGTACTGCATTATTATCAGGCATTTATGCTTGTCAGTGAAATGCTGTAGGTTGAGATCCAGTGACTTACAGTAACAGGTAGTACACAGCCAGTGTTCTGGATTCTGTTGCTGTAATACTTTAGAGCAGGTACTAAACATGTCTGTAGAGAACAGAGCTGAGATGTGTTCTTTAGAGAGAGAGAGAATGTCTGCAGCAGTTCTGTGGTTTGAAGTTTCTTCAGCTGCTGTTTCTTGTTGCCTCTGCTGAGTCTCTGCACTCGGGGGATGAAGCCGGTCTTTCTCCAGTTCATCACCCTCTCTCTCAGGCTTCTGTAATGAGCCGGCAGCTGAGGGACTCCTGTAATGGGAAACAACACACTGTGTCTTTCAGTAATGAGAGTGCCAGCCAATATTCCACTCTCAGCAGAGGAGAGTTCTGTGTTCTGTGTGTAGAGATGAGAGATCAGGAGATGAGAGGGAACGATACTGTCAGGATGTTGCTGCAAATCTGTGTATAAATCTGTCCAATCAAAATAGCTTGAAAGATTCTGCAGAGACGTCAGCCAAGAACCAAGATCAGGTTTATAGCATATAACAGCAGGAATGAGCGAGAGCTTTAGATTGTAACACTGTCAGCAGTGCTTGGCAGAATAAAGCACACTGTCGTCATGATAGTGAGGCATTGCTAAGGTGTGCTAAGTGTTTTTCTTTGTTGTTATGTGGTTTGCTATATCACTTGGATGTTTCTAGGCAGGCGTTGCAAAGGTGTTTCCATGGTGGCAAGGCAGTGTCTAGAAACTTAACATCTTCTGAATGGTTGCTACGGCGTTGCTTTTTGGGTAGTTACAGATGCATTCTAAGCAGATGGAGGTCTGTCAGTTGCTATGCAGTTGCTAGGCAGGGTTAAGAGAGACAGACAGATATAGGTGTGTGTACCATTTCATGTTTTTCCTAGTTGCACTGAACCTTTACTTGCATTTGTATTTTTCATCATGCTGTCTCCTTGTACTATGATTAACACATTCTTGAAGCTCTTCTATGAGAGAAGCTCTAAAAATGTTTTTAAAGTTTCCAGTTTGTTTTTGTCCTGAAGCCACTTAATCAAAGACAGACAAAATGAACTTCCTGGAAGGTTGAGGGAGAAGTCAGTTAGTCCTTTTCTTCCTGCTTCCATTTGCAGTCCTGTGTGGCTTTATGATCAATGCCTGTGAGAAATGACAACAGAGCAGAGAACAAGAGCAGAGGAGAACAGAGGAGAGAAGAACAGAGAAGAGGAGAACAGAGGAGAGCAGAGGAGAGGAGAGCAGAGGAGAGAAGAACAGAGGAGAGAAGAACAGAGGAGATGAGAGCAGAGGAGAGCAGAGGAGAGGAGAGGAGAGGAGAACAGAGGAGAAAAGAGGAAAAGAGAACAGAGGAGAGAAGAACAGAGGAGAGAAGAACAGAGGAGAGGAGAGCAGAGGAGAGAGACAGAGGGAGGGAGAGCAGAGGAGAGGGAGAGGGCAGGGAGAAGAAAGGGGAGAGGAGAACAATGAGGCAGAGGAGAGAGGGGGGGAGACAGAGGGGGGAAAAGAGAACAGAGGAGAGAAGAACAGAGGAGAGAAGAACAGAGGAGAGGAGAGCAGAGGAGAGAAGAACAGAGGAGAGGAGAGCAGAGGAGAGAAGAACAGAGGAGAGAAGAGGAGAGGAGAACAGAGGAGAGCAGAGGAGAGAAGAACAGAGGAGAGCAGAGGAGAGGAGAGCAGAGGAGAGAAGAACAGAGGAGAGGAGAGCAGAGGAGAGAAGAACAGAGGAGAGAAGAGGAGAGAGCGGAGAGCAGAGGAGAGAAGAACAGAGGAGAGCAGAGGAGAGGAGAGCAGAGGAGAGAAGAACAGAGGAGAGAAGAGGAGAGGAGAACAGAGAAGAGCAGAGGAGAACAGAGGAGAGGAGAACAGAGAAGAGCAGAGGAGAAGAGAACAGAGGAGAGGAGAGGACAGGAGAACAGAGAAGAGCAGAGGAGAGGAGAACAGAGGAGAGGAGAACAGAGGAGAGGAGAGGAGAGGAGAGAAAAGAGAATTTCTCCTTCAGAAATTAATTTTTTTTTTTTCAAAATTTTGATCTGTAAACCAAACAGCTTAGATATTAATCACTGACATAAACATGACAGATAAAAGAATGAACCATAAAGCAAAGATGTAAACAATTTCTCTGATTAGTGGATGTCTTAGCATATGTAGGATTATGTAAGTACTGTATGCTGACCAGGACAATTAAATGATCTCTCACTCTCTTTCACTCTTGCACTTTCTGTCTCTCTCCTTTCCTCCCTCTCACGGCAGCCATGAGTGGAATTCTGAAGAGGAAGTTTGAGGAGGTGGAGGGTTCATCGCCCTGCTCATCCCTGAGAGAGTCGGAGGAGGAGGAGGAGATTTCCAGCACTGAGAGTGGAGACAGCAGTGACAGTGTGAACCCATCAGCGTCACACTTCAGCCATTCTTCATCACCATCTTCCTCATCATCATCACACACACTGCAACGGACTGGTGAGACAGACATATCAAATAATAAAAATAAAATGCAAAGTTTTCATGCAAAAATATTCAAAGCATCAGTTTAATATGCAGAGAATTATTATATCTCCCCCAATAATAGACAAATCGCATATTACAATGGAAATAAAGATCAGACAATATATATTACAATGCAAATTACAGCCACAATATATAAGTTGGCATGAGAATACTACTATAGAATCAGTAGAATTTACTAACCTTGTTTGTGTAAGGTTTGGTTTAATCTTTTAACAACAATGTTGACCACTTACCACTGGTAAACATAATAACTTATTACGTTTTTGAAACCAGAAATGAACATTATTTACAATAATCAAACTTCACTCACAGGAATTATGTTATTCATAACCTAAATAAGTTGCCTCAGCTCAGAAAATAATATTTTTTTAAACTGAGGAACAAGTCAATGTTATTTTGAGGTAATCAACATCATCAGTGTTTTCAAGCTTAAACTGAAAGCTTGACTTGTATTAAAACCAGAACAGTCATTGAAAGCACTGAATTGTGGGTAAATGAGAAGGAAGATGGGAACATCCTCAGGGGAAATGGCAGTTTAAAACTGGGAGTCAGAAATAAAAAATATTTGATATTTGATTTGATATTGATCGTCACAGCGCTGTGTGGAAGACACTTGAGAAAATATTAATCATCACAATAAACGTGAAACATCAAGATTTTTAAACTCATTGTTTACCAGTGTTTGACTTCAAAATAAAACAGAGAAGAGTGACGAGACGACCATCAGTCATAATAATAAACACTGCTGTTCTAGACAGTGAAACTAGAAATCACTAACAAAAAACACAGTCTGCAACACCGACACTCAGAGCTGTATTTATCAGGCACAGAATGAAGATCTCAATTATAATGACTGTATCCATGTTGAACAGATAAATTAACATAAAATACAGCAATTTTAACTGAAAATAGTAATTTACAATCGAGTCAAAAAAGTGACAAACAGCAGCATGTAACTATATCACTACATTAAGTATGATGCAGGGCACTTCTCTTCAATAATGAATTATTCTAGTCAGATGCTGTCCCAGTCAGACCGGTGGACAACTGCCCCAAACCTAACAACATCTAAATCTAAACCTGGTGAACTGGACCAGCCTCACCAATCTGGTGTCCAAATAAGAGCAACAATCCACCTTAGGCTGATTTACACTGACCTTTTCAGCAGGAGATATGAGAATGAGAGAGAGAGACTGTCTCATTAATGTCTCATTAATGTCTCAGTTCTCTACTGCTGCAATACAATGTGATAAACTGTGAAAGTGTTTTGACCAGCTACATCACTACAAGAGATGCTTGTTACTAAAAGAGTTAGTAAACCAAGCTAATCTGAGTTTTTGATAGAGTTTTAAAGAAAAAACTCCACATAGCATGCTAAGTCCTCCACTGCAAAGATGCATGTTATCATGTTAGCTTTTCTACAGTGTGCTCACCACACGTGTCTCACTGACTCCTGATGATCTCATTACTGGCTGAAATCACAGAAGACTAACCATGTTCAGCTGTGTGTTCAGCTGTGTGGTCAGCTGTGTGTTCAGCTGTGTGTTCAGCTGTGTGTTCAGCTGTGTGTTTCCAGCTGTGTGTTTCAGCTGTGTGTTTCAGCTGTGTGTTCAGCTGTGTGTTTCAGCTGTGTGTTTCAGCTGTGTGTTCAGCTGTGTGTTCAGCTGTGTGTTCAGCTGTGTGTTTCAGCTGTGTGTTCAGCTGTGTGTTTCAGCTGTGTGTTCAGCTGTGTGTTCAGCTGTGTGTTCAGCTGTGTGTTCAGCTGTGTGGTCAGCTGTGTGTTTCAGCTGTGTGTTTCAGCTGTGTGTTCAGCTGTGTGTTCAGCTGTGTGGTCAGCTGTGTGTTTCAGCTGTGTGTTCAGCTGTGTGGTCAGCTGTGTGGTCAGCTGTGTGGTCAGCTGTGTGTTTCAGCTGTGTGTTCAGCTGTGTGTTTCAGCTGTGTGTTTCAGCTGTGTGTTCAGCTGTGTGGTCAGCTGTGTGTTCAGCTGTGTGTTCAGCTGTGTGTGTTTCAGCTGTGTGTTCAGCTGTGTGTTTCAGCTGTGTGTTCAGCTGTGTGTTCAGCTGTGTGTTCAGCTTGTGTGTTCAGCTGTGTGTTTCAGCTGTGTGTTTCAGCTGTGTGTTTCAGCTGTGTGTTCAGCTGTGTGGTCAGCTGTGTGTTCAGCTGTGTGTTCAGCTTGTGTGTTTCAGCTGTGTGTTCAGCTGTGTGTGTTTCAGCTGTGTGTTCAGCTGTGTGTTTCAGCTGTGTGTTCAGCTGTGTGTTCAGCTGTGTGTTTCAGCTGTGTGTTCAGCTGTGTGTTCAGCTGTGTGTTCAGCTGTGTTTCAGCTGTGTGTTCAGCTGTGTGTTTCCAGCTGTGTGGTCAGCTGTGTGTTCAGCTGTGTGTTCAGCTGTGTGTTCAGCTGTGTTTCAGCTGTGTGTTTCAGCTGTGTGTTTCAGCTGTGTGTTCAGCTGTGTGTTCAGCTGTGTGTTTCAGCTGTGTGTTCAGCTGTGTGGTCAGCTGTGTGTTTCAGCTGTGTGTTCAGCTGTGTGTTTCAGCTGTGTGTTCAGCTGTGTGTTTCAGCTGTGTGTTCAGCTGTGTGTTCAGCTGTGTGTTCAGCTGTGTGTTCAGCTGTGTTTCAGCTGTGTGTTCAGCTGTGTGTTTCCAGCTGTGTGGTCAGCTGTGTGTTCAGCTGTGTGTTCAGCTGTGTGTTCAGCTGTGTTTCAGCTGTGTGTTTCAGCTGTGTGTTCAGCTGTGTTTCAGCTGTGTGTTCAGCTGTGTGTTCAGCTGTGTGTTCAGCTGTGTTTCAGCTGTGTGTTCAGCTGTGTGTTTCCAGCTGTGTGTTTCAGCTGTGTGTTCAGCTGTGTGGTCAGCTGTGTGTTCAGCTGTGTGTTCAGCTGTGTGTTCAGCTGTGTTTCAGCTGTGTGTTTCAGCTGTGTGTTTCAGCTGTGTGGTCAGCTGTGTGGTCAGCTGTGTGTTCAGCTGTGTGTTTCAGCTGTGTGTTTCAGCTGTGTTTCAGCTGTGTGTTCAGCTGTGTGTTCAGCTGTGTGTTCAGCTGTGTGTTCAGCTGTGTGTTCAGCTGTGTGGTCAGCTGTGTTTCAGCTGTGTGTTTCAGCTGTGTGATCAGCTGTGTGTTTCAGCTGTGTGTGTGTCTGTGTGTGTGTCTGTGTGTGTGTCTGTGTGTGTGTCTGTGTGTGTGTCTGTGTGTTGTGTAATGTGTTTTGTTGGTGGTTCTGGGCGGGGAACCAGCAGCAGCAGATGGATCTTATTTGTTCTGTTTGTGGACATGAAGGGAACTGTGGGAGAGAACTGGGAAACTCCACACTTCTGAAGATCATAACTGAAGTTATTTCTCCAGGATATTTTTACCATCCCCTTTAAATAGTCAAACAGTGGCAGTCCCCGGCATGCAATGCTTTATATGACCACTAGAGGCACAAGGAGATAAACCTGTGTGATACAGCTAAAAATATTACTACTATTTTTCAGCTTTTTGATAATAGTCAATATACATCTTGATATACATGTATATGCTCTGACATTGCTTTTCATTTTTAAACATGCAATTTCTTATAATTTTTGTCAAGACATAGTGTAATATATTTTGTTAATGCAGTGTTTATAAAAAGTAAAATTACAGGAGTTTTTTTATATTTTATACTTACAATTGTATCATTTTTTCATTTCGATTCATAACTTAGATTACACTACAAATAGGGCTACTTACTGCAAATCACATTTGCTGCCAGAAAATAATACAATCCATTTACATAGTTTTAACACTATGTTTGAACAGATAGTCCATTGACAATCTTTTTACAAAACTTCATGTCAAAATATAGTTACAATTATAGCAGTTTTCATGATACATGTTATGTAAAAATGTTATAAAGTTAAACAAGATTTAGTATTATTGTAAATATTTGTCAGATATAAAAAAATGTAAAATATTGATATCAGCAACAAGCGGCATTAACTAGCGCATAAATTATAATGCACGTTACAGGACAGATGCGTCAAGTGTTTTAAATGTAATAACCAATGCGTCCTTTTACTTCTCTGTAATTGAATGTTTCAGCATCGTCCATCCTGAAACGAGAGAAGCGGATGAGGACGCGCAGTGTGCACTTTGAGAAAGTGACGGTGTATTATTTTAGCCGGCGGCAGGGTTTCATCAGCGTGCCCAGCCAGGGTGGCAGTACACTGGGCATGTCCAGCCGACACAGCTGCGTCAGGCAGTACACGCTGGGGGAGTTTGGCCTGGAGCAGGAGCGTATCCACAGGGACATGCTCCGAGACCACCTGAAAGAAGAGAAACTCAACTCCATACGACTGCGGGTAACATTCTCACTGACAAGAGTTACGCAACCACGTGTGGTTATGGATGGATTAGACCATCTTACAGGGTTCCTAAATATCAGTGTAAAATTATTAACCCATAAATGAAAATTTTGTCATTATTTACACTTTTGGAGAAGACTTGGAGAATTTAATGCAGCTACTTTTCAAACTCATATTATTACTGGGACATAACTTTCAAAGACTGATCTTAAATACAGAATGTCTTAATAAAAACACCATTACAATAAACACATGTATCACTCACAGCTGACAAAGAACGGCACAGTGGAGTCCGAGGAGGCGAACGCGCTGACGCTGGAGGACATCTCTGATGAAGACCTGGACATTGACAACACAGAGGTGGACGAGTATTTCTTCCTGCAGCCTCTGACCACCAAGAAGCGCCGGGCTCTTCTGCGCTCTTCAGGTGTCAAGAAGATTGACGTGGAGGAGAAACACGAGCTGCGAACCATCAGGATCTCCAGAGAAGACTGCGGCTGCGACTGCAGACTCTTCTGTGACCCGGAGACCTGCATGTGCAGTCTGGCTGGCATCAAGTGTCAGGTGCGATGAACATACATTACACATAAATAAAAACCTTGTTAGTATTATTTAGTCTTTTTATCTGCTGGTAGTTGTAGCTGGGGAAATCCCGTCAAGTTTAGCGGTACTAAAATTGACTCCATCTTCTCTTTTGGGGGTGTATTTCCTGGGTTTGTTTTGAGATCCATTCAGTTGCTAGAACCACAAGTGGAGCAGATCAGTATGAAAGGATATTAGTTTGAGAAACTGCAGACTCGTTCCCTCTTCCTTTGACAAAACATTAAAGCCTGTCAAGAAGTTTAATGTCCTGATAAAACTGATTAAGATATTAGACCTCAGACAGCAGATGCAGATCAGACTGATACAGCTGGTTAAGTGTTGTGTGGGACGGCAGGTCTGATGTGTGCAATGGCTCTCAACTGGTTTTATCCGAACCTCAAGCAGAGACCTAACACACTATGAACATAATCAATCATACATACAAAAATACCCACCAGACTCACCCAGTCTGGTCCACACTGATCTGTTTTTGGATGTTAACAGGTGGACCGTATGTCATTCCCATGTGGCTGCACAAAAGAGGGCTGCAGCAACGCAGCTGGCAGGATCGAGTTTAACCCTATCCGCGTTCGGACTCACTTCCTGCACACCATCATGAAACTGGAACTGCAGAAGACCCGTGAGCAGCAGCATGATTCTGGCCCTGTCTCCACCACGCCCGGCAATGGTTTCCATGGTGACCCAAACGGACACTGTAGTCCGTTGGCTGCGATAAGCCAGCATGCACTGGAGTACACAATCCCAGACACAGTACCACAGAGCACCATCATGCACCTGCAGGCTGGAGATGACATGGATGACACCCTAGAAGAGGAAGAAGAGGATGAGGAAGAGGAAGAAGAGGAAGAGGATGATGATGATGAAAATGAGGAGGATGACGATGAGAGCAGCAGTCTGTGTAGTCTGTCCGACTCCAGCACACAGAGCCTGGTAAACAGTGACTCAGAGGAGGAAGAGGATGAAGGTAAGACAGGAAAATTTGGCCTACCCATAACGTCATGCAGCGAAGTGTCTCAGCCCACATCTGTGATGTTCTACTCAGAGAACACAGTCACATCTGAAAACCAAACAAACAGCAATTCCTACTTCATCAGCTCTGAAACAGAGTACTACCCAATGGAAAACGCTACTCTAGCCACCTCTAACTCATCATCTAGTGAGGTCTACGGAGACGACTCCACCTCATATCAAGACAGGGTTAATGACTCCAGTAGGGTCATGTCTCAGGGTCCCTTCAGTGTGACCACTGACCAATACACAGACTACACCCAACAGCCATACACCAATCACCACTTCACACTCACCAACGGATCAACACCAATGATTGGCTGTTGCACCCCAGAGCCGGATAAAAGCATCCAATCCAAAGGGACCTTCCTCAGCCAGTCAGGAGAGCTGAGCCAAATGGAACTTCAAAACTATCTTAACAACAACACCACCACCACACCGGAAGCCTATACCACCAATGGCAACTGTTACGCAGCTGAACAGCCAAAGGAGACACCTCACAGTCTGCCTGATGTTTCATTGACAGACACTAAAGAATCTAATGTACTGGACTCTTTCCCTGAGCACCCCAGTTTAAATCTGTAAAAGACGTTTGATTCAGAGAGCAGTGAAATTGTAAGAACAGCCTTCAATTATGCACAACAGTGTTTCATTTCAACAAATATCCCGGGGGACAGAAAACTAAATATGTATTTTTACTGAACTTTGCAAGAACAAAATTATTTAAATGGCAAAATCCGAGTGTAGGGTAAGCTTTAGACTAGAACACACCCTACACAAATATGCCAACGCAATATAAAATTTGCTCAATGGGACCACAATGCACCGGGCAAACACATCTGCAAAGTTGTAGTTTTAATCAGACATGGACAGAACTTTTCTATGTATCTGTGTTATTGCATAAAGACAAAACAGATGGTAGCTGTTTGTGTTCCTCAGTACGTGTATATCTAAATGTTTGATAAAAGCATGTTTTTTAGCTTTCATTGCAGGCTTATGGTTTTGTAAGAGGTAAGAGTTCAATGTACTGTAAAAGAGAAAATAATGTTGCGTTTTCATACGCATATATCATGCTTTTAAAGAGTTGGTCAAAGCATGAAAACATCTCTTAAAATATGTGCTGTTCATTTGCCTTTGCTTACGAAACCAAAATCATATTATTTAAGTTGTGAATACATTTCCTGAACATATTTGCACTTTTCTATTGGCTGAGCCATCTGCTCACTAACCACTGTACAGTGTGCTCTGCCCATTTCCGGCAAACTGTGGCAGGTCATCCAAGTATTACATGCAAACAAAAAATGAGCATACTGCAGAAATAGCACAGTAGTATGTTAGTATGGTATTCTGAACACAGCCTTTGATCTTATGTTTTATAACATACCTCCATATTTTGTGGAGATTAAATTATATTTTTTCCATGATACTAGAAGAACATTATCTGACTGCATTTGCTTTAAAAGGGCAGATAACAGATAGAAAATGAGTTATATAACAGATTTAACTTTGTAAACCAGATTAAGATGATGATAAAATGGTCAAATCTAGAACCGTTTGTTTTATGAAAAGTCTTGCATGTTGTTTGGGGTTATATGGGGATTGTGTTCCATTCCTTCAGGCAGATAATTCTTCAAAGTGTTTTAAAAGTGAAATTCTAGAATAAATGAGCTAATCTTAGGTTTGTAAAAGGTAATATCTATTATATAACTGATGGAGGTCAGGAAGAAAACTGATTGTTCTCTGTAAGTTATATCAAGACATATTTTATGGCATGACATTTGTTTTCCTAATATGTGAACATATTCTCAGTGACTGTGCTAAAGATTTTCACAAACGTTATAATCGTTCCTGTCACAGTTGTTTCATTTATAAATGAACTGACAAACAGATCTTTCTGAGGAGTCGTTTGTTAAAGTAGATGACACAGTGACTGTGAGAGCTGATATGCATTTCTTGAGCAGAAGAAAGGGAAGGTCTTATTTCAAATCAGGTTTCCTGCACAGTTACAATAATTCAACCAAAAATGAAAATTTTGTCATATTCACTCACTCTCTTGTCGTTAGAGGCACGTATTCTGTTACTTTTCCGTGAAACATGAAAAAATGTACGTGTTAAGAATCCTCACATAGTTTATTCTCATAAGACAACAGTTCAGTGACCATGTTTATCAAAATTAACTTTTAAAAATTTAAAATATAAAAAAGCTTGTGACAACATGAAAGAGTAAAGAATAATAAGTGACAATTTTAGGTGAATTTTTCTTTTGATCCACTGACGGGTTTAGAAGTGAAGCCCTTTTTAATGCACAGTAATCACAGTAATGAGTTTTGCATGGACAAACAGCTTCAGGAAAGTAAAAATCGGGTTGTTTTAGCAGAAATGACACAGTTGTAAATGAAGGCTGTAGAGGACGACTGCTCAAATACTGAATGTCTCAGAAGACTGAGGGACAGCACTGCTGTAATTCTGCTTTGGCTCAAGTAAGTGATGACTTGCAGTGAATACCTTCACTTTGTAATTCAGTTTTTGCCATCGTTTCAGATTTATTTTCTCGATATTTCAGTGCTGGTACAGTTAACCTCAATCTTTGATGAAGTACAGAATATGAAACAAGTGTACAGATGTCTGTAAAGCTGCAGAATGAACTGGCAGCAGGCAGGAGTTATTGTATCATGTGACAGTCACAGATCTCCTTCTGTTTGAAGTTTTTTTTAATGAATGATCTGTTGTAATGTGTATTTCTTGTTCATTCTTTCAACAGTATGTATTACATTTAACTTCTCTTTGTTGAAGTGGCTTTTTGTCGTGTAATCGGGGCTTTGTGGAAGAGTTTAAAGGTTAAATGAATCTGTCAACACTTTAAGATCTGTAATAAGATAACAGAATTAAAATGCATTTTGTATTTTATGGACAACCTTTAGTAAGTTTTCTGTTTTTCTGGAACTCTCTCTTCTCCCTAAACCCTTTATACTCCAAGAAAAATAAGAATGTAAATCAGTGTATGATTACATTGATGCATTGTAAAACACATTAAAAAATACATATTTATGAAAAACGCCCATTAAACCCAATTTAAAAACTAGAGGCATTAATACAAACACCTGATTAATATATAAATAAAATAAACTTTATCAAGACACACACAAACAGCATTAAGATCTTCATGTAAAATACAGAAAATCTCGTCTCATACAATCACAAAAGACAATCAAGTCAAACAAACCGTGAGACGTTCAGACGCGTTTTCACTTCCACAACTGCAGCGTCAGCGCGTCAGATCCAGCGCGGCGGGCGTCACGCGTGCGTCACGCGAGCGTCACGCGAGCGTCCATTCGTCCGGTGGGCGTGTCCCGCATAAATGGGTGATTTAAAACCCACGTGACCGTCCTGCCCTCTAGGATGTATTAACAGAAAACATAATCTGTGCCTAATGTTAAAGAATAAAGTGTTTTAGACGCTGGATCAGGATCAGTTATAGTTACAGGAATTCACATCAGTGAAAAATTATATTTTCCCAAATCCAAGGGAATTTCCAAATTTACCAATCTACTAAACTTATCAACTAAACAACTGGAAGTGACAAGGAATGATTCTCTGGATATAAAAACAGCGGCGCGATGCTTAATATGACCACACGGTGGCACTAAACTCCACTGATATTTTATGGCGCACGGGAAACGCGTAAGTAAATTAATGTCAATTAATCTAAAATAAAGTTAGAGGCTGCAAATACGGTTATTTGTAGAACTTGTGCTGTGAAACACTATTTTAAAATAAAATTTAAATAAGTGATAATGCGTGTTTGCGCAGAACTGCAACATTTTTAATGACAATGTCTTACAATATAGTCTGTAAACACTTGCGCATTTCTCATATTATGCCTACAAGCAGAAATTATTTATGATGTATAATTATAAACACATTAACATATTTACATAATATGTGTAAATGCTTCTCTGCATGTGGATGTTGCTCTCTGACTGGACTGCATTCGTTTCTTTTAAACCCCCTTTATTTTGCTTTCCAGCCATTTATTTTTATCTTTTTATTTTTAAACGGTGGTTTTGTGGGGATGAGGATGGGTCACTCATTTATCTAATTTGGCTTCAGAGTTTCATGAGATGCACAGCCTTTAAGAACAACAATAGAAAGATGAATATGCCCATTTCTTTTATTACTACACTAAAGGTGAATAATTATTTGATTAATCACATTGTATTGTTTTCATTTTACGTTGTATTTCATTTAACGTTAATTTTTATCTCAGAGTTTATATAGACATGTTAATAAAATGCTACAGGTCATTATGAGCGTTTCAATGGATTAAATATTAAATTATATTAGATATGTGCAATAAAATATTTAAGAGTAATGTCATGCCCTGGTGTGTGTCTTTATTGGTGCATCTCACTTTGTCTATTTGCTAAACATTAAAAGTGCCACACAATGTTCAGTGCTTGTGTGTTAAAGTTTGACTATGTTAAGTCAAAACAAATCACAATCCAGTATGCAAACAGATGCAAGAAAGAGTACCAATCACAATTCAGTATGCAAATGATTACATTGCTGTTACATTCAGTGAATGTAAATAAACAGAAGCTTGTTTAATCGTACATTTATTAGAAAACTATAAAGTTTGACAAAAACAAATGCAAAAGTTAACAAAAAGCTAAAACCTACAAACAGTTTGAATGGACTCTGCATGTCTGAGGAGTTTGAAAACAGTGCTGCTTTTTAAATCTGATGTAACAGCACAGGAGTCTCCAGCATCACTTTCATTGGGATTTTCTAGCCAATAACAAGGCTATTACAGGAGCCATTCGATTCTGCAAACACACTAACTGGGTCTTTTAACACGGCCTGTTCTGAACTAGTACTGGTCATTTCATAGCCTGATCTGAATGCTGTGTCTCGTGAAAGGAAATGTCTTGCTTCTGATGACTTGCTTAATTGTGAAATGATGAAATAATGGTCATACTAGAGGTCCGATGAGGGGCAGATTGCAAATCTATTGGAGTTATTCTGCATCTCAAATGATTCAGAAAAAAACAGCACAAATGACACAACTGGCTGCAGTGAAAATGATAATGCAGAAGGGCTTTTATTCACCAGAAAATGCCAGTCATTTTCCTCCCTGTATGTCAGGCTGCAGATAAAAGCTTTAAGAGATCAGATTATTAATTAATCAAATATTAGGAGATTCACACAGTAGCCACATAAAAACAGATTCAGCTGATAATCTATTTTGACAGAATTTCTGGTCCATTTCTACTCGCCAATATTTGCTTTCGTCTTTGAATGCTGGATCACTAAATAAAGAATCACTGCATAGAAATTGTTGGTATGTCCTAATCTTGCATACTAGACAAACAGTACGAATAGTATAATAAATAATATCAACAAACAATAGTGAACTAAATCATCTAAATATTTTTTCTTTTATTAGATTGGACCCTATACAAAAGTCAATAGTCTGGGAACACACTGAAAATCTGAATTTTTAAACCTAGAAATAAAGTTTTAAGTTTGGATGTTACAAACTTACACAAAGAAAAGGGATGTAATAGTTCAGATTTAGTCTAATAGTTCAGATTTAGTCTAATAGTTCAGATTTAGTCTAATAGTTCAGATGGGCTATATCCAGATCTCTAACCAAATGTAAGCAAACCAGTGATCTTGACATGTTAACTCTTAAGGTCAGTTTGCCTGACTTCCACTGAAGCACAAAATGCTCTTCAAACATTTAAAAGTCATGCTGGGAAAACATGCATCAGCTGGTGGAGTCTGTGGCAACTCGTGTATATGCTATCGATAAAGCAGGAAAAAGAGACATAAATATTAAGAAAATTCATGTAAAGACTTCTGGTCCAACTGTACACCCTAAATTTGAGAAATGCAACCAAAAAAAAAAACACTTTTTTGTCACACTATTTGTCTCAGCTTTCAGGTCAAGCATCAGAATATGTGTTGTCAGTCAAAGTCTCTGAAGAAGAAAACGGAAACATTTACACTTGAAAGCTCATTAGCAGAGAAACAGTGATCTTGCATAAAGTGGATGGTGTCTGATTGTGGTGTGGTGAAGCTGAAGTTACAGGCAACTCTGATATGATCTTCATTACAGTGAGTGTGATGTCATAAAACATTTCTCTTTTCCTCACAAACACTGATATGTGTTTATGAACTGACTTGATGCCGTTTATATTTGCTGAAGCTGGGCTTCAACATTAGACAAAGAGCCCATGATCTGCAACAAAGATTTCATTACACGTTACTACACATTATAAACTCATAAAACACAGCACTGCTCACTTAAAATGAAGCTTTTATGTCACCAAATAAAAACGCATTACAATGCTACAACTTCAATAAAACATCTGTCCAAAGAAAAGTGTTTCTGGTCTATTGCTCAGCTCGATCACACATGAGTATGTGTTGTTCACTAGAGACACTGAATTCATTTCTCTTCTTCACCGATTAAATAACAAAACAAAAACAGCAAATACACCAAGAGTTCTCAAGTATGAGGTATGGGTTTATTCTTTTGGCTTAAAGGACAGACCCAGTAGTATCCTGCATGCAGTTTAAAGCTACTGATTTTGGCTGTATGCTTAACTGATATTTGTTTTATATAAATGTATAATATACCTAGAACTCATTTTCTCAAAACATGCATGGATGCACAATAACATGGAACAGGTATTTCTCCTGACTGTGTGAAACAACAACAGTGTTTATGCAGGACACATTCAGATTCCCCAGTCTCTGAAACCAAGCTGATAAACTCACGACTGTAAAACTGTAAACAAATGCAGGGATTCTGCTGTCACACTGTCCTGTGATTTCAACAGTGGCTCACTTGAGCATGCTGACATACAGATCTGCATTTGAAGCAACTCTCTTGATAACAGTATTGTACTTCACATAGACCAGCGTTGAGTACACACACCACCTCACTCACTTCTCCACAGTCAAAAACACAGTGAGAAAAAGTAGTGCATGTACACATTTATGTTATTCAAAAAATAAAAATGCGTAAATTAAAACCAATCAAACTGAATCTTATTTTGGTCATTTGTATTTGAGCATGATGAGGGCATGAAGACAAACATGTCTGTGTATAGGACAGCCGAGCATTCGATCACAACACTTCTACTGACCTGCAGGAAAGCAGAACCTTTGAAAGAAAACAAAGTTCTGTTTCATAGAACTTTGGACTTACACTGTGGATACCTTTAAAATTCCAGTTCAGCTCCTGAACCGAAACTAAATTTGAATTGAGGATGGAGAACTGTAGCCTGATGAACTAGAGGAACAAGAATTACGATGGAATAACATTCAAAGAAATGACTTCAATAATGCATCATAGTTTTAGGTTAATTTACACATTAACATTATTGTATACACAGCACAGAGGTGTTTCCAGAACAATTACATGATGTTGATGATCAGTGTTTAAACCAATTCATCATCAACTGACGGGAACAAATGACTGAACCCGTTCCTAGACAACACAACACATTCCAACAACTGCACAAAAAATGAAAACCAGCTCCCAAAACACATACTGTACAACAGACGGCATTAAAATGCAAGACACTGGGTGTAACCCTGAAACGCACAGACACACTAAACCCATCAAAACCAACTTTCATTGGTCCATCAGCACATTTAGCCAGTGAGTGAAATGGCTTAAATGTAACAGCTTCACTGTCTTAGCTCCTCACAACTCCATAACAGATACAAAGTAAAGCTCCGGCATTATGGTGCAGAACCTCTGCCAAACAACAACTGCCATAACAAATAACCTTTGAAAGATGTAAAAAATTGTCTGCATCATGGAAACGTTTTAAAGGTCAAACATTCTTTTCAGCATGGCCCTTACTATCCACTTCTTTCTCATGCTTATTCTTTTCATATTTGTTTTTATTTTCTGGTGCCACACTATCATAGCATGGAGGAGAGGATGTAGATGGCATTACATCTGAATTTTCTGATGCTGAGACATTGTTCAACGTCTCACTGAGCACAGACTCTCTCCTCAGGACATGTCCATTTTGATGTTTTGTCTCTTTGTACACACTACCGACCTTCTTCATACCATGTCTGATCCTGTGCTTCCTGAAGGCTCTCTGGATTACAGAAGCTGACATATCCTCATGTTTTCTGCGGAGGGTGGAGGTGATGGGTTCATACGAGACCTTGGACAGATTGGAGGCCATGAAGCGTTCTTCCATTTGTCTGCGGAGCACATCCATTTCACCCCCTTCGCCGAGAACACGTTTGGTGAAAGCAAACAAAATATCCAGACAGTGGATTCGCTCCCCACTTACCATTGGTAAATCCATGCAGATCAGCTGCAGTCTGTTGGGTTTGGGAATACGCAGAGGAGAATCCAGAGAGTCCGCAAAATCGGACAATTTGCTGTACTCCATGAACTGCGTAGCTTTGGGATCAAATTTCTCCCAAACCTCATAAAAGAGGTCAAAGTCGTCTTCGCTTAAAGGTTCTGTGCTCTCCTCTGTGGCCACGCTGAAGTTCTCCAAGATCACAGCGATGTACATGTTGACCACGATCAGGAAACATATAATGATGTAGCTGACAAAGAAGAAAATGCCCACAGGTGGGTTTCCACAGTCGCTCAACTGCGTGCTGCCTGGGAAGCTTCTCTTCGGGTCACAGTCGGGTTCTTTGCTGTTGAGTGTCGGCCTCAGAAGACCGTCCCATCCTGCAGATGTTGTGATCTGAAACAAACACAACATACTGTTTGCGAAAGTCTCAAAGTTGAACATGTCATCGATGCCCTCTGATTTCTTCAGGTATGCAAAGCTGGACATGCCGAAGATGGCGTAGATGAACATGACAAGGAAGAGCAGAAGTCCGATGTTGAACAGGGCAGGAAGTGACATCATCAAAGCGAATAAAAGGGTACGTATTCCCCTGGCACATTTGATAAGACGTAGTATTCGACCGATCCGCGCCAGGCGAAAGACACGAAACAAAGTAGGCGAGACAAATTTTTTTGCAACATCTGACAATAACATTCCTGCAAAGACAAACGATTGTTGTTAAATACTGACGCATTAAACACAAATTAATTTCAATATTATCTTATCATAAGCCAGATATCAATACAGCAGTGCATGGTAATGTCCCTGCTGACCAGCCCTGGCACTGCTGATTTACAGTACCATACTTACAGAAACATACTTATTAGTATGTACATACTTGTACATACTTGTACTGTATGAAACAGGTCTGTTCACGTACACTAATGTAATCAGTTACAGCAATTAATTAATACAACTAAAAATCACAATTAATATCAAATTACTGAAATAATTAACCAAGACGCCGTGATTTTATTTTTATTGACACCGTGATTAACCTCAGTGCAGATTCTAATTCTTTGCCGTTTTTAATAAATTCACATTTCTAAAAGAAATACATCAGATATAAATTCTGTGCTAATACACAACTATTGTTGTAAGTGCAGTTTGCTCACCAACTATAGACAGAATGACCACAATGAAGTCGAAGACATTCCAGCCGACAGTGAAGTAATAATGCCGCAGTGAGATCATCTTCAGCACACACTCAGCTGTGAACAGAATGATGAAGGCCATGTTGATCCAGTACAACACACTGGTCTTCTGTTTAGACTGATCATCTGTTTCCACCATCATGGTGACCATGTTCAGCCATATAAGCACCATAATGAAAATGTCAAAGGCCTGATTGGTCACCAGGTCAAAGATGCATCCCTGAATCTTATTCTGGAAGAAACGAGAAGGGCATGAGAGAGGCTGCGCTTCTCTGAGGATATGGAGAGCAGATGGAAGAGATGCTCACAGTTGGTCTTGGGATGGGTTTCTGAGGTCTCTTGGAGCCGAGCTTCTTCATAGCATTGTAATATTTCTTCTGCTCCTCTGTCATGAAAATATCCTGACCTCCAAAGTAAACAAACAAAACAAAACAATCACTTTGAAGGAAAACTGGGAAGTTCCTGGAAAAATTGTTATAATTAGAATTACACACACACCCACACCTTACTAACAACACACACACACACCTTACTAACACACACACACACACCTTACTAACACACACACACACCTTACTAACACACACACACACACACTACTAACACACACACACACACACACACACACCTACTAACACACACACACACCTTACTAACACACACACACACACACACACACACACACCCTACTAACAACACACACACCCTACTAACAACACACACACCTTACTAACAACACACACACCTTACTAACAACACACACACCTTACTAACAACACACACACCTTACTAACAACACACCCACCTTACTAACAACACACACACACACCCACCTTACTAACAACACACACACACACCCACACCTTACTAACACACACACACACCCACCTTACTAACACACACACACCTAACACACACACCACACACCTTACTAACAACACACACACACACCCACCCACCTTACTAACAACACACACACACACCCACCCACCTTACTAACAACACACACACACACACACACACCTTATTAACAACACACACACACACACCTTATTAACAACACACACCTTATTAACAACACACACACACACACACACACCTTATTAACAACACACACACACACACACACACCTTATTAACAACACACACACACACACACACACCTTATTAACAACACACACACACACCTTATTAACAACACACACCCACCTTACTAACAACACACACCCACCTTACTAACAACACACACCCACCTTACTAACAACACACACACACACCTTACTAACAACACACACACACCTTATTAACAACACACACACACCTTATTAACAACACCCACACACACACCTTACTAACAACACACACCCCCACCTACCTTAACACACACACACCTTATTAACAACACCCACACACACACCTTACTAACAACACACACCCCCACCTACCTTAACACACACACACCTTATTAACACACACACACACCCTACTAACAACACACACAGACACCCACCTTATTAACACACACACACACCCACCTTATTACAACACACACACACACACACACATATATACATATTTATGCATATAAATACTTATCTTTTTTTTCTGCTGATTGAAGTTGTCAATAATGACACCAATGAAGAGGTTCAGTGTGAAGAACGCTCCGAGGATGATGAAGATGACAAAATACAGGTACATATACAAGTTCCACTCGTATTCTGGCTGTTCTTCTGTCTACAAGGACAATATGAGCATGATACTGATGTGATGGGTAATGTATCATAGTTCATCGGGTAAGAGGAATGGTATCTGATTGACATGTTTACTAAAGAAAAAAACACACTTACATCGCGCGAGTCGACAGCTGCATACATAATGGTCATCCAGCCTTTAAAAGTGGCCTTTGAATCAAAGAGTAATGTTATAATAGAATGAATGAAATGGAATAAAAACATGTTCTGGTAACATCTCAACAGTCTGTTTTTAGGGTTATTAAGGTTATTTGCTTTGTGACAACATACAACATAATGAAAAATAAATGAATAAATACATACATAAATTAATAAATCTCATTGCCATATATTAAACTGCTAATTATATCAAATTGTAAAGCAATTATGCGTAATAGTATTTGTTGCACTTACTTTGCAATGAAAAGATAAATAAATAAAATGTAATATATTTTTTTGTGGTGGGGTGTGTGTGTGGGGGGGGGGTCTTAGATGTCATGAACTGTCACAGTGCAAAAACTGGACAAAAGATTATTTGACAAACATTACACTTGTCATGATGGCATATACACGTTGTAATAAACGATGGAAACGCGTTCATACTGTATATTGTGTCCAGTTCAGAGTGCAGCTGTTGAGGACACTCACCACCTGCAGCAGGGCCAAATACCCGTTTCCTACATTGTCAAAGTTAATCATCAGATTTCTCCAGCGGGTTCCATTGAACAATTTTTCACACTCTGTTTTGTTATTGACTACTGAAAGAGGCAGGCGCTTATTGGAGGTTGCGTTTACACATTCAGAAAACTTTCCAGCGAAGAAATTCACACCCACGATGCTGAAGATGAGCCAGAAGATGAGACAGACCAGTAGAACGTTTATGATGGAGGGGATGGCACCCAGAAGAGCATTCACAACCACCTGTGCGCACAAAAATATCCCACGCTTACGTAGTGTTGTGAAAAGTTGTTTCTAAGACATTAATTTACAATCACACAAGAGCATTAAGACTGCTCATATTGCTGTTATTATTACTATGTATAAATTATATTTGCAAATATAAATAAAAACAATTTTACGTTGCATTCATTCTCTTAGTGGAAGAAAGCATGAAGAATATGCCTTAATTATTTTTAATAACATTTTTACCTTATTTATGCCTTGTAATAACCAGTCTGTTAAACCTACTTGGCAACAATGGCTGTTTGGTTAAATAAAAAACTAACTTGCCGTCTACAGCATGAGAAAATACTGTATGTTAATATTAAGATAAATATTGAATATCATCAAAAGGCAAAAAATATCAGGATGTAATATAGTGAACGTAGGAACGTAAGAAACATTTTGTCCCACTTAGAGAAGCTGGAATAAGGGCAAACAAAAGGAGAGCGTGTGTACAAGTGCAGTCACAGCTACTGCTTTCAGACAGTTTCAGAGTGCATCAAAATTCAGGAATGAAATCATTGCAATTCACGAGTGTGAATCTGGTCACACCCCACTGAACATCCCACTGAACTGGAATTCAGGAGAGTGTGTGATTGCACAGAAGTCTGCATTAGAAAAAGAGTAAATATAAAACTAGTTCCAATCATTAAGAAAAGTATAACAATGACATCAAAGCTAACACATACAAATAACATCCTTAAAATTCATTAAAAGTCATCCAGACTCAACTCTGAATGGTGCACTACCCTGACAGCTTGACTTGAGAAAACATGATCTTCGTACAGCACCATGAAGCATCACTTTTTAAGGTAAGTTAACTAACACACACAGAAGGAAATTTAAAAATGTATTAATGAAAATGACATCCAGATCAGTATGTCAGTATGCACAGAGCAAAGAAAAGAGAGAGAAAGAGAGAGAGTTGACTGGTTGACGTGGGAGGAAGCCAAGCACATGAGTGGAAATCGTACACAAAGCGCTTTGTTAATCCCAGCACAATTTATGCCCTCTGATACAATCAACACAGCTGAACACTGCCTGCATGTCACAGCTGTAACACCTGCCAAACTTTCCTGACCAAAATAAAACAAACTAAAAATTCATTATAAATGTTTTTGGTGCAAAAAAATACTGACAACAGAAGTGAACCCCAGGGAGAAAAACAGTTATAAAGTGTTGGATAAGACAGGCTTCAAATGACTACACAACACAGCTTCATTACAGTCAACCTGTAACTCTGCTGTCAACCTAAAGTTACTTTTGCTGAAGTAAGATCAATATTGATTTCATGTTGGCTTTAATTTCAGTTCTGATTACTATATATTATTTGCTCATTATTAGTTAAATTACCCTTTACATTTTTACAAAACCAGTAACTGGCTAAAATAAGAGAAAAAAAGCAGCATTCAACCATTGGATATCTGGCAGCGTCTACTCAGATCTAGGCAATATTTTACGGCAGAACGTAACTGGAAATGTATATTCATCACAGAAATTATTTAAAAAACATATTTTAAAGATTTCCATTTATGACTGTTTTCAGAGCTGGAAACCACAATGTAAAACGATTCTCAGGTAAAAAAACAGGTATTTCCTGGTTATTCCTGACTGTGATAATCTTGTCTGTGATTGAATAAGCTTCTCTGTATAATCAGTTGCTGCTTTTGACATTTAAATGGAGTCTTAAATTAAATCGTACCCTCATTCCCTCAAAGCGTGAGAGCGCTCGGAGCGGCCTGAAGGCCCTCAGTGTTCGGAGAGATTTGATGGCACCAGTGTTAGCCACCAGACTGACCAGAGAAACCTACACACACACACACACACACAGAGATGTAATTAGGTGAAAAGCAGGCGTGTGTACTCTGCTTCCGCACATTTCCTGTGGTTTATTAAAATGGCTTTTATAATGTAAAAAAAGGCTAATTCTAGATAGATACACTCTATTGTAATTTATTTGAGTGCGGCTAAAACAAGTGTAATTTGGAGGAATAGATCATCTGAAAACAACAATTGTGTCATCATTGACTCATTTAGCAGCATGTCATTCAAACCTGTAAGATTTTCCACTGTGAAAGAACAACAGTACATTTGTTTGGAGATTAAATGTTCTTACACAGAGTTTGACAGGTGACTATATTTGTGAGAAGAAACACGTACATCAACGATGATAAAGTCCAGCCAGCACCAGGCATTGGTGAAATATTTGGCAAATCCGTACGCGACCCATTTCAGCAGCATCTCAAGAATGAAGATGTATGTGAAAACTTTATCTGCATATTCCAGAATGATCTTTATTTTTTTCCTTGAGCTGAGATAAATGTCCTCAAAAGCCTGCAACACACATATAATACACTGAAACAGCATTGCTTTTTTAAAGATAAAACCATTACCATTTTAAACCATTTTATGTTCATTTAATTAATGTTTGAAAATGTATTTAAAAGTCACAAGAAAAGAATAAAAAATTACAAATTTAAAAACTGGCACTTCATCCATGTGCCAGTCAAATGGAAAAAGCCAAACAGTTCATCATGTGGCAGCAACCAAAAACTTTTGCACCACTGAGTTCACTTAGTGTGGCTTCTTTCAGAACATTTAAAGAAAACTCTAAAGCTCTATTGTTAACTAGTTTCATATATGAATAAACAAGTATTTCCTCACCAGAGCGCCACTGCTCAGGAGAATAATGAAGACAATGAAGGTTTCAAACCAGCTGTGTTCCACAATGTTGTAGCACGCCTGTCTCAGTGTCCACCAGGCCTTCCAAACGCCCTTCTCAGCATGCACCTGACAGCAAGGACACCTCTGGACACACCCTGAAGAACAAAATAAACACAAGCTTTTTCAATATTCATATTCATTTTCTCACTTTTCAGTTCTAAATATCTAGTGACTTCATTTTAAGACACTGTTTCTGTAACAGGCCCTACTACATCCAGCCTCAGTACACTGAGTCTAGTCAAAAAGCTTTTATCCCATCAGCATTATTTCCTTCCTTTTCACTCAGATGAAATGAAACACTTCACCAGTTGTGAAACAGGCGTCTGGATCTGTAGACTCATCCAGCTCAGAGTCTGAATGTTCCTGTCCCTCTCTAGCATGTCCAAAGTGCCGGAGGTCCAGAGTGCTGCCCTCAGAAGAGCTCACGTCCATGTCTGCCAGTTTCTGCAAATGAAATCAGGCTTGACTTGAGTCAATTCACAAGAAGTTTCGTCATCTACTTCCAGAATGTGTGGTTCATGAACGGTCAAACATACTCATGCTTGTGCAATTAAACATTCACTAAATAATCCTTAAACTTAGTAAACAGACTTTTTCTAACTAAATGGTGTGAAGCTGCCTGCAGGACGTATAAGCACAAACTGTCCATCGCAGAGCTGTGAAATACACATTAAACATTCTAGGGTTCATTAAGAGGTTTGTCCGATTTATTCTGCTGCGCACACACAGCAGCTTAATACTGATATCACTCCTGTTCCCTGTACACACAGGTCTAAAGATTTAAACCTTCAAACCAGCTGAATTCTGCAAACAATTAATCACTGTTTACAGAGTACCAGAATATTAGAAGGCTCAATTCGAGCAATCATACAGAATCAATAATTCATTGGCTCAATTCTAAAACCCACATACTGTAGTTCTATACACTATGGCAGACATAAATTCTGTGGTAAATTTCTTCATTAGCCTTTAGGTCACCATATCAATAACTTCAACAGCACTAGCCCCTCAGTCTTACCTCTTTATGTTCCTGTATGTTAGAGGAAAGGCTGCTGAAGTCCTTAGTCTTCAGGCACTCAAAGACAGACTCCTCCTCAGCTATCGGGACACTAATGGTCAAGCTTGGGTTGCTGATAATACACTCTGTTTCACTCTCAACATCTGTCACTGTGTTTTTCTGAGACAGCTCTAATGTGGTGTGGTTAGAATCGTTCAGCTCTCTGCTCAAGGTCCCGTGTGCCATTTTCCATTTCTTCTTTCTCATGACACAGTCGCTCTGGAAGAAACTCTGCAGATGGGCTTTGATGAAGACAAAGCCTTTCCTGATTCGTCTGATGGCTATCTGCAGGTTGTTCTTCTCACCTTTGTCTTCTGTGGGAGGAAGAGGTGCCGCAAGGTTGTCAGCACTGAAGGAGCTGAGCAGCAGAGCGAGGAACAGGTTCAGAACCTAAAAGAAACACAACATGGTGGAAACCACTACAGTTACTATATGACATCGTGCAACGGAAAAGAAAATTCTGTTTTTGTTGCTTTTTTATGGCAAGTAACTTTTGAGGCAATTCTCCTGGAGGAGAATTTTGTGGCAGCAAACAGCAGTTAAACATATGTTCTTGAGAGAAGAGACGTGACATGTTTCCTAACAGAGATCTCATCTGACTGACTGACCATAACAACATCTATGCAACAACACACACACATTCTGTTGTTGAAATAGCTGTACATACCACCAGATTTCCAATCACCATCACCAGAAGGAAAACAACTAAGCACATAGGCTGTCCTGACACCTGCATGCAGTCCCACATGGTCTCGATCCACTCGCCGCACAGCACCCTGAAGACAATCAGGAAGGAGTGGAAGAAATCGCACATGTGCCAGCGAGGGAACGTGCCTTCCGGGGAAATCTTACGCGCATACTCCTGATAGTTCTTCCCAAACAGCTGCATGCCCACCACAGCGAAGATGAAGACGATGATGGCCAGCACCAGCGTCAGATTGCTCAGGGCACCCAGCGAGTTGCCTATGATCTTGATTAGCATGTTAAGAGTGGGCCAGGACTTTGCCAGTTTGAAAACCCTCAGCTGTAATAAACAGGATAAAAGATGACATAGAAACCCAGAGATTTATTGCTCACAGATTGCTCTTCTACAGCTCATCAATAGACATTTGGTGTACTTTAAAACAATCTGAATGTTCTTACCAGTCGGAATGGCCTGAGAATTCCCTTTCCAGACGAAACATCAGTAAGACAAAGCTCCAGAAGACTGAGAGTGACTATGATGCTGTCAAAAATATTCCAGCCTTTTTGAAAATATGTGTATGGGTCCAAAGCAATGATCTTTAAAATCATTTCTGCAGTAAAGATGCCTATAAACACCTGTGGGCAACAGTATTTCATCATATATGTATTTATTATTGTGAGCATATGATTCATTCTACTGTGAGACTCCTGCATTTGACTCTGCTGTTCTCTGTCGAGCTGTTACCAAACACCTTTGGCAGATGTGCATTTATTTTTTTAGTTAACTTTTTAAATTGACAGTTCTAATGACAACATTTAAGCATGGTTGATAATTCAATTACCTGAACTAGAGCGATGTATTAATACAGAGGGCACAGGGCTACATGATATTGAAGAGCAATGAGATAAGTTACCAAATAATGTGATATGATAATGCCTTAAGTTTTAAAAATCTACTTAAATTACAGAAACTGAAAATGTATAATCAACATATATAACCAACAAAAAACCAATCTGATGAAGTTGTAGGTGTCTCTGGCTGACTCAGCTTTCAGATTAGTTTATTATAAGAGTGTCACGGCTTAAACATCTTGTATGTGTCTAAGCATGCGCATACCCACACACCTGTGCTCATATACTGTTTTTAAACATTAAAATCAATTAGTTATTGCAAACCATTGCCTTATGCATATTGCGATATTTCAATCATTTTTGGTATGTAATGTGTAGTATGTAATTAAGTATGTAATAGGTAATGCTTGAAATGCACTCACGAGGTTGCCAGCAGAAAGGATGTTGGCAAAGTCAGTCTCCATTGGATAAAAGTCCATGGCCATGAACACCGTGTTAATCACAATACAAATGGTGATGAATAAATCTGCAAAAGGGTCCATCACAATTATGTGGACAACCTTCTTGATCTTCAGCCACACAGGGCAGCAGTTCCAGATCAGATAGTTCTCAGCAAACTCAAACCACCAATCCACACACTTCTGCTTCCACACGCCCATCCCTGCCATTTAAGAGACATAAGAACAGGGTCAAATGTCAGCGTGAAAGCTGTGCATTACGTTTATTACGTGGCACGAGCTGCAGAGGCAGATTGCCTCCAAATCATTCTTCATGAAAAGAATGATTTACCCTAAAAATCAGTCATCATACACACTCTCCATCAGGATGCTCTTTATGTTACTTTATCCACTGCGTCTACCTAATGAATATTTAATGTTCTGCCTGCACTGGCAAGAAATGCTGGTGTAGCTTCAGTGTTTGAACTGGTTCACAATTCCCTAGTGGTGACTATGAGCTGTTGTTGTATTGTAAGATTACTTTGCGCCACAGAAGAACAACACACAAGTTTAGAATGACATAAAAACAATATCAGAATTTTCAGTGTTTGGTGATCTCTTCCTTTAAGTAGAATTACACACAGTGGAAAAGCAACAAACATCCCGCTTTCTTTAAAGTGCGATCGCCTTGCGTTTACAGTTTCCTTACAGTCTGAGGGGTTGTTGGAGCCGCTGGCTACACTCAGAGCTCTCCTCCGTGCAGACTGATCATGTAGAAAAGCCTGAGAGAAGCGCTGCGAGTTGCATCTTGTTCTGCTTTCTTCTTTGTTTGCCTGTAAAAATGTCCAAACAACAGCAAGTGTCTCCATGAAGAGAGTGGTGTACCAGACAGAACTGAACTTATATTACTCAGACATTCTGTTTGTTCTAACCTCTAACATTAAGTGTTAACTCCTGCAGCTCAAACCGCTAAACATACAGACACCAATCAAACCTTGTGTAGATTATTTCAGCCTTAGGTGTGCTTAGTCTGTGGTCTTATTTTTTAATGTTCATATTTTAAGATTTGCATATGATTGCCCGGTTCCAAATCCTAGTTAGCTGCCTCAGTAGAAAGCAGCATTTTTAAGGCTGTTCCGCAGTGTAGACATCTTAATTGTGCTGCCTCCTTAAATTCTAAAGCATGGCTAATCTGCTTCTGGAGATCCACCTTGACACTAGGTGCTACACACCTAATGCTAACTAATGAAGCCCTTTAAAATCACTGTAATCCTGATGAGCAGAAAGGAATAAGACGTATGGACAGCATATGGAATAACACGCTTTACACATGTGCTGTTAAACACAGAACATGCCACACTTGAGCAAAAGAGAAATTAAAGGTTAGATAAGTATTTCTCCTTTACAAGATACTTGTTGGCTTTGTGAAGTTGCAATTTCAATGCTTTAACATGCATTTAAAAAAACAGAGATTTGATTGACAGAACACTCAATTATTTAAGTAGCTGCAGCACTATTATATTCCTTAAAATCTATGTTTTGCCTTTGTGTTGTTCTATCATCCTTGATTAATTTAGATCCTTACACTTCAGACTGTGAACTAAAAACACGTGATACACACAGGCCCACATGGAATCAGAATATGTGAAATGCCTATAATTTAAAATATTCGATCATCCCTGACCTATCGTATGTTTACTGAATATTATGTATGAATATTAAATATTATGCTTTCAGCTACCAGAAGTGTAGTAATTGTTTTTGCAACAATTTTTTGCAACAATCTCTCGGTGATGCAGGTATGTGCTTTACAACATCAGGAAAATCAGACCCTTCCTTTCCGAGCACGCAACGCAGCTCCTAGTCCAAGCACTCGTAATATCAAGGCTGGACTACTGTCAATGCCCTTCTGGCTGGTCTTCCAGCCAATGCAACCAAACCCCTGCAAATGATCCAGAATGCTGAAGCATGTCTGGTCTTCAATCAACCAAAAACAGCCCATGTTACACCCCTCCTGACCTCACTCCACTGGCTACCTGTAGCCGCCCGCATCAAATTTAAATCCCTTATGCTTGCCTTTAGGACAATAACCGGAACCTCTCCCTCCTACCTCAACTCACTCCTCCAGACATATGTCCCCTCCCGCCAGCTACGGTCAGTAAATGAATGACGACTGATCGTTCCCACACAACGAGGCATCAGATCAATCTGTAAAACTTTCACCTATTCCTTTGTGGTGGAATGAACTCCCAGCCTCCACCCGATCTGCTGAGACCATTACAACCTTCAAAAAACAACTCAAAACACACCTGTTTCGCAGACACCTGTCTGAACCCTAATGCTCTTCTATCCTATCCTCAAAAAACAAAACAAAACCGTTTCTAGTCCATCTTTCTCTCTAGTAACAAAATACAATGTTCGCTTGTAAATGTAGCTTTGCAGACTCGGCTCGTTGGCATGCAAGACAAAATGTTCAATGCTCTCGTCCTTTGCAAGTCGCTTTGGATAAAAGCATCTGCTAAATGACTAAATGTAAATGTAATTGTATCAAAAATTTTTACCATGTTTAAATCTCCCTGCACAGATTTGTCACTAAAAACAGCACATTAAATATAGGCTGCACATTCCATCCAGGTCAGGTAGTGAGTCAAATGTCAAACAGCGAAGAAATGTTTATAAAGCATGCAAAAACAAAACACAGCCAGCTTAATAGCACACACAGTGCGTCATGTGGCAAGCAAGGTTTGTGCACAGACTGAAACATTTTCTCTTACACAAAAGTCAAACATGGCCCTTTTTTTGGAAATCTCTTGTGTTAGGAGTCCAGAGGGGGAGGTGGGAGTTGACACGCCGCCTGACACCATCACGATGCTGTTGCTGTCGGCCATGTAGCGCATTTTTCCGTCAGAGGTAAGCAGCGTACATGGCGTTAGGCTGCCTTTTCTAACGGTGCTGAAGAGGCGTTCAGAACGACACGGTAGAAACGGCGAGGCCTTCCGGCTGTCAGCCTCTTCAAACATGCTTTGCTCATCATCGTAGATGTTTTCAGAGCACATGTGGCCACGGAAGCTGAAGATGCTTGCTTTGCTGTTGCGACGTGGAGTAAAGACTGAACCCTGAATACTCAAGGAGGACTGAAGAGATAAAGCACAGCTTTACATACAGACCATTAAAAACAATCCACATGAACCCAGACCAGTGAGAAGTCAACTGAAGAACAAAAGCTGATAAAGGGGTTGATGAGGGAAAAGATGACAATGGTCATGCTGAATATTATAATCACAATAAAGAAGAAATATGATGGAAACAAATAGTGACAGAATTCAAGCAAACAAAAGAAAACAAATTCACAGAACTGGAATAAAGAAACAAACACTGAAGATGAGAATCATTTTGAATTCTGAGAATGTTAAATGAAAGTGAAGCTGAGGGGGATGATAAAGCTGAGGGGATGATGTTAAAGAATACAGATTTATGTCACATTTCTAATGCTGAGAAACTCACTGTCACTTAAGAATAACTACAGTGAATTTTAAACCATTCAAATGTAATAAATGAGAACAAAACCTATCTATAAATGCATATCATACACATACAGCTCATATATACACATTTTTTTAGAGCACAAACGTTTGAGGTTAATCTGTATTCTGAGTTTTTGATGTGCACTGGAATGTGCGCATTTCAGGCTATATCCAGAAGTGTCCAAAAGGCTATATCAACCTCTAACTGATATGTGATATTACCAACCTGCCGTGGAGATGTGTACGTCCTTTCATACAAGAAGTGCTGGTTTCCATCAGCTGTAAAATTAAAGCTGGTCTTTTTAATGCTTTCCTCTTCTTCTGATTCATCATCTTTCTTCCCCTGATGCGGTCTCTTCTTCCTGCGATTGCGTCTTTCTTTAGCACTTTTGGAGCTCAGTTTGGAGGTGTCAGATGAACCGTCTGTAATCACTTCACTGAGCTCCTCACACTTCGCTGCAACCTGCCAACCAATCACAAAACAGAACCCACACGTCACTAAAGCAAGTTTACAAAGGTTTCATTAAACCAATATTTCCACTTGCTATTACTAAACTTGAGTGGATGAATTAGTACATGCTGGTGCGATTGAGTGGAGGCGGGGACTAATTTTAATATTCATAGATCGCTCTAAATTAAGCAAGAGTGTAGAGTTACATTCAAGCCATTTTAAACCATGAAGAAAGAAAGATGTTTAAATATATCATTTTGATTATCAGGCATTTTAAGGCATAACATTTTCAACCAAACATTTAAACTGATTTAACAAATGCAATATTGCAGCACATATCGCATTATTCAATAAATGATCGTATATTGCAGTTTTCTTCAAAATTGTGCAGCTCTAGTTTGAATCTGTCATTTTAATTCAAAACTCCAACAGCAAAGTAAGCAGAGCGGAGCAAACACACACACACCGCTTCCTCTTCCTGTCTCATCAGCTGTTCAATCATGGAATTAAACTCCTCCTCTTTCTTTAAGACCTGCTCAATTGTGGCTTGGTTCTGTTCATCATATGCCATGGCAACCACAGCCAGAATCAGATTCACCAGGTAGAAGGATCCCAGAAAGATGACCAGCATGAAAAAAATCATGTAGATTTTCCCTGCAGCCCGGAGAGTCTGCCAAAACAGCTCATGATTAGATTGTTTTACTTTATAAAAGTGTGAGAAACACTTTGCATTTTACCCAAAAACCTAAACTCAAAAATGAAACATTCTACTCTTTTTTTTTTGTCAGAATGTCCAGAGGTTAGCTCTCGTGAATGGGGACTAAAGATCTCAAGTGCCATAACCTCCATGTCAGCTGGACAACTCAGTCCCCATCCACTTCCACTGAATGGTAAAGAGCAGGTTAGACATTCTGCACAAAAAAAACTCCTTTTGCATTACATCAGAAAAATAATCATACGAGTTTGGAATGAGGGCGAGTAAACAGGAGAATGTTCATATTTGGATGAATATTTAAGTAGGCAACACACACACTGGGCATGAAGACGAGTCAACACACCTGCTGATAAAGATTCTCCCAGTAATCCTGAGTCATCAATCTGAACAGTGAAAGAAATGCCCAGCCAAAGCTATCAAAGCTAGTGTAGCCGTAGTCTGGATTAGAACCTGCTTTAATACACACATATTCTTCTGGACACTGGCTGAAACGACACAATGCACAGAAACTTAGCGTGTAACTGAAGATTTCACTGAATCCTGTTCAAACTGAAACTTCAGTCATGCTGTCTGAAATCCAGGCCCATGGAGCCTTACCCAGCACCAAGGTTTTTCCCACAGATCAGAGCGTCCTTCTTTCCTGTTGCGATATAATGGTTAGCTGAGGGAGAAAGGAGAGAAAAGCTTTAAATACCCATAACAGAATGTATACAATAAGCATTAGGCTACAGTCTATTTGTTGATTGATTAGGATCTTTCAACATAATATTGCTTAAAAACATCAACAGTGTTTGTCAGTGTTTAGTTTTTTTGGATTTAAATGAGATGAGGAGTCACTCGTCAGGAGTTGGCAAATGAGCAGAACATCACTCAGACTACTGCATGTTTAAAAGCATGTTCAGTCTGCAACAGAAGTTAATGGATTTTAACAAATGTTCTATTATACATTATTCAAAACTGAGATTAACTTACCAGCATTATTTATATAATCACAAAACTCAATGTCTGGGACACTGGAGTCACTGAAACTACAGGACTCTGTCAATATAATAAACTGATCCAGTGTGATGTTGGACAGCAGCCTCACACATTTATGTCTTAAAGATCCCATGAAAAGCTGCAGTCCGACCAAAGCAAAGACGCTCAGGCAGAAAAGGGTCAAAATCATCACATCAGACAGTTTCTTTACTGACTGGATCAGAGCTCCAACGATTGTCTTCAGCCCTGTGGAGAACACACAAACCTGAGCACTTTACACCTCTCTGTCAAAATACCAGCTTCATCAAAAAACCTTTAATAGCTTGTGTTTGATTGATGAAATAACTGCTCATGATAAAAATGACACCATTACAGCATTGAAATGTGTCCAGTTAAAAAGCTAAAGCTATTCAGTGCTGGAAGTCATTTTTATGAAACAGACACAGAACAGATGACAGGATGAAGACATGCAAAACACCAACAGAATGAACATAAAATCATATCGCAAAATGAGACGAGAAACAAACTCTAATACAATCACAACTGGAAGCAGAAACCATTGTCTATTTATGTGTCATACTTTCATCTCATCAGATTTTTGTATTAGTTGTAGAGATTATTTATTTTTTGACTCATGTAACATATAATGGGCAGTTTACTTTAATAAGCTGTTTTTCCACTTATGATGAACTAATGTTATGAATAATTGTAATAATCTTTTGAATTGTCTCTCTCAGTTCCCAAAAAACAAATCACATTAGAAGTGAAAGGGTGGTTTCACTACAGTGGTTCAAGCTGTAGGAATGCCGAAATGACTAGAAAAAAAATGTTAACAGCAAGATGGTATAAAACTGTATTTTCTGTCAGTTTCCACCCGTCTGCTACTTATACCAATGACGGAAATAAGCGCAGTTATGATAGCTAAATGTGGGAGGGTGTTGCTATAATGACTATATTGTATTGCAATAGGTACCTTTAATTATTAACAATGAACCAAAACTAGTTGGTACAGACTTTATAGGTTTATTAACTTTACTGCCTGAAGTTATACATAAAATGGATACAATGAAGATGCATATAATGGTAAATGACATATACAATTAACTTTAAACAGTGTATGTGAAGAATATTACCTTACAGATAAAGAGTAGAAGCTACAGAAAGAAAGATTAGACAAGAGAGAGCTGGAAGTTGGGCCTAGAGCTCAGACAAAGAAGAGCATAAAGTAAGAGCAGAATCTCACAAAGAAGAGCAGAACTCAAGGAAAAGCACCCAAAGAAAAGAGCACAAAGAAGAGGAGTGCAAGAGGAAAAGAGCACCAGGGAAAAGACCAAGGAAAAGAGACATAGAGCATATCTTAAATTCCCTTTTTATCCTTCCCTTGACCATGTGACTGAAACCAACGTAAGACAACCAAAGTGACCAATCAGAAGACCATGTTTAACCCCCATTGTACTCGACAAAAGTTAGACCCCCTGCATGCAACACAAACATTTCAGCCAATAGCCTTTGTTCTCTATCAGTTTATCTGTGGGCTCAGGAATGCAAAAGGTCCCTTTAAGCAAGAAGATGGGCTTTGGGGCACATCAATAAATGCCATTTAAAATTCAACCCTACAGAAGTTTCTTTAATTACTGTAGTTCAGAATTTCAGTTCAAAGAACTGAATTCACTTAAACTGACAGCAGTGTGTCAGCATCACGCTGCTCAACATCTGTGTCCTGACTCACCTGGGATGACTGATATCGTTTTCAGTGCTCGGAGAACTCTGAACGCTCTCAGGGCGGACACATTACCCAGCTCCTTGAACTCTGTTACATATCTGAAACATGGAGGGTGGGAAATCTTACACTGTAGAACATAGACGACACAGGAAGGTGGAGACGCGGGGCAGTGGTCTGGGTTCAAAGGTTACACAGAGGTGGTACACCTAAACATGTTCTCCACTTACCTGGTATTACTGAAATAGTTTTCAAAGCTCTGAGCACCCTAAATGTGCGGAGAAACTCTGCCTAACTTTATAAACTCTGTAACAAACCTGCAGGACCAAACGGACAGTTACAAGACAAGCTTTTCAGCACTGTAGACACCAATGGCCTCTAACAAATAATTCATAGGTTATATAAAGAATGATATCTGGTCTATGTAAAATATTTTGACACTTAAAATTACCATGAGTATATGAGTATAATGCTACATAATATGTTTGCTGTCAAAGTTTGGCCTGGCAAGTAGTCTAACTTTCTCAAAATATAGAAAGTTAAAGTCTCACTCCTCCCACACAATCTTAGTGAAGAGACACAGGCTTTTTAGAAACACATTAACTTATAAACTTGAACTGTTACGTGATCAATTCACACTGGATCTCAAACAGTAAACAGGAAAAAAGCAAAGCACTTTTTTTAAATGATAACAAATACGGTGTAAATCTGAAGATGATAATTTAGCTGTATGAACCATGTAACATGATGTAATTCTGTAACACAAGCTGCACCAAAGAAAGTTAATAATTGTTTCAAATTGGTTTCCCAAACTAGCCAAATGAACAGCTAACCTGCAACAAACTCACACCAAAGGTTGAGCCCAAAGTTATCATGCTACAGCACTTAAACAGAGCACTGATTTAATATCTGGATATTATTACAAAATAATATTACAAATAATATGCAATACATTTTTAATAAGAACATAATTAGGATATAACAGACAGTATTCTTACTAATGTCTAAAAACTACACACTTAACTTTTAAGCAATGAAAATTAATTAATGGTAGTAATTTACAGTTTGTCAGCAGTGCAAACTCTCAGACAGCTTATCTGGGATAAATAAGAGACTAATACAGACATACTGTACTATAGATGTACTTACGCCATAACTATAACAATAAAATCCAGCCAATTCCACGGGTCCCTAAGGAATGTAAACTGGCCAACACAGAAGCCCCTGGCGACAATCTTTATGAGCGCTTCAAAGGTGTATATGCCAGTGAAAGCATACCTGTTCAAATCAAGAGTGAGCAAACACAGACATTTCTGCTGTAAACTGCATTGATAATAATAAAAAATATTGTAGGGACCAACTTACTCTACATTTTTGGCCCAGTGCGGCGTTTGTGTGTAGGTCATGAACACACAGTTGGCCAGTATGGTGAACATTATAATCATGCTGAACATTGTGACAGCTGCAGTCAAGGAAACATGGTGACACAGCTATAACCCTCAAATATCTAATAGTCTGTTTATCTGCACTTTGGCATAAAATAAGTTTGCATCACAGTGGACAAGGCTAGACATTTTTAGTGATCTTAAAGAACCTGTAACACCAGAAACTATTAAGTTTCTTAAAGCTATAATGCATAAATTTTTGTTTAAATGTTAACATTTTTTGTGTTTGGCATCATTGAATTCCCTTGTTTGTGACCCAATCAAGACAGACCCACCAGTTGAGAATCTCCAGCTTACAGTGAAAACATTATACCCATCCAACACCGTCAAGTGGTCATCACTGTTAGTACAACATCATTAGCCATCATAAAGGATATGAATGTACCAAAATCTTAACTGATATTCTCCTCAGAGGGTTGAAGGGACTGAAGATGTACAAGGCAGGGGTGGCATTGAAACGGGTGATTGTCTTTTGTTTGTTCACTACTATAAACGTCTAGAGAAGAAGAGAAAAAAGAGAAGAAAGATGTTTGTAGAAAGCAGTGCTTACAGTGTCTATATCAGTGGGGTCAGACATCACATTCCAAATCTTATGATACCCATTTAATGAAATAGACTGAAACTCACTGTCTGACTGCTGTAAAACTTGTCCAGGTCCTTCAGTGGTGTGGACACCATTCCTTTGGGAACTTCTCCATATATAAACGGCAGTTTTTTCCCAGCCGCCAGGCTGCTGTTGGGTTTCCTTCTGGTTCCATCATCTTTATCTCTCTCCTGCTTGGCGTTCTCCTCAGTGATCCGGCTCTCTATGGCCTTAAGAGATTCACGAGTGAACAGATGGAAACTTTTTGGACCTGGTGGAGTAAATGTCTGTGCCATCTTCTCATCCTGACATTCACAGTGATCCTCTACACTTCTGCATGATAAATGACTGGCAGAACCACAGAAAAAGACAGGAAGAGAGAAAGAATGAGCAAGAGGGACAATCAATGTGTTCGGTAAATGTGAGCTAAAGCCTTCTACATAAGCTCTCTGGAACCACAGAAACAAAACAGCAGCATTTAAGCGACATACACACCTTCTGTACTGAAAACCATTAGTTATTAGAGTTATTAGGGAGAGCTCTCTTATTGAGTCAGGGTTATAAATGCCACACAACCATCAACAGCTGAGGTTCTCACAGATAACTGGTGGAAGATGCACCACCATCCAAGACAGGAAATATTGTGGTCAACAGGTGGCATATTGAAAACAACAAATGCTTGTCAACTAGCCAACCAGAGTGCTGTCAAGCAGCACATTCAAAACAGATTATGATTATTTAATATATTACAGAATGTTTTAACCAGGGTCTCACTCGCATTCCTCTCTATTCAAGTTTTGCTTCAGCAAACCACTGATGAAAGGTAGAGCACATGCTGTGTGAACACACTCTAATCCTCTCCAGACAGTGTGTTGAGGGCTGATTTAACCCCAGACTGAAAGTCACTATGTGACACACAAAAATTACAATCTGACCAATCGGACCAAAGGTTACCACCAAAAGAATTATGCTGTAACCAGTCAGAAAATTAAAAACGAGGCCCCTTTTTTGGCTTGTTTGTGAATAGTTGATACTGGATTTTACTCAGTGAAATGTTTTATAATTTGAAAGGAAATCAAGCAAAGCAATTATGTTTCATGGTCAATTATTACCATCATTTATGTAACATTCCATTTCAGAACTAACATATTTCTAATTAGTCTGTTTGCATTAATGGCAGAAGTGAGGAGTCACTCTACTTCAGAGCCCTAACCACTGAAAATTCTGTTCCTGCTCTCTAATCGGTTTTCTTCAGAAAATCTCAACACTTATAGCTCCCAAGAGTGACAGAAGCAACCAGTCATCTCCATCTGCACTCTGACTGAATCTCTCAGTTCAGTTGAGAGGTAGACCACAATCCACACCAGGATCCAAACACACATTGTGTGTTCACATAGACCAACATCTCAAGCCTTCCTACATGGGAAAGACACACGGCAGACATCAGTTATTGGATCTTTCTTCTGTATGACCAGGAATCATTAACAGATATCATTTCCTAATTCTATTACTGCACTTCAATTTGTCTTCAGGTCACTGTAAAGGAGAAATTGTTTCCTTTACAAATCACATTAAAAAAGACAAATGGAGCTACTGTAGTTCACAATTCTGCTTGAAAAATATACTCTAATCTAGTCTGGTTCAAGTTTAAAGGACATACAAGCTGTGAGCTCCTCATTAGTATTAAACCTGATACTTTACATCAAATTAAATGTTAAACATCATCACATGCATACACCACATCTTACAAATGCAAAGTAAGAAAAATATATTTGTATATATATATATTTGCAGTGCAGTGGATCTTTAAGGGGGATCTTTAAGGGGCTCTGTTGTCCACAACAATAAAGCAACCCACTCTCAATTTACACCCAATAAAATATTCTAGAACTTGGCATGACTAGAAAGACGTAGGGTCCCGGACCCCAGGCTGAGAAGCACTGCTGTAGTGAACATCTTCAGTAAGTTGCTAAGGACATACAAATTGTGATTCTACTGTTGCTGGCAACAACGTCTGTGTAGTGAAAATAATCACAATCATTTCAGCAAATGCATAGATATGAAAATATATACTGAATATTATAATATAGAAGGCTAAACCTGTTTCACCCAGCTCTCCTCTCTCTTTCTCTCCACACTGTCCAGAGGACACACATTATGCTTTTTCTACGAGGTAAAGCCACAACCACAACCACTTTCAATCAAAATCACTCCTGAAAGGCTGGGCACTTCCCACTGTTTCTGCCACCTCGTGAAATAAAACATTTAAATGTGCCTATGGACTCTAAAACCTTCCAGGAACACTTAGTAGACATCTCTAAATCACAAATCAAGCTCAGTAATGATCTTACACACTGCTCACTGTCTGCCTCCTGTCAGGTTATAATGCATTTGTGCATCGTAAGAGATACTCAACAAGAAAAGAACAAACAATAATAGAATAGTTTGTTAGTTCAGGGGAATGTAAGTTTAATTCTCAAAAATACCTGTAGTAAGTCATCCATCAGCAATTTCCCATGTGTCTGAACGACAGATGTTTGCCTGAGGTACAATCTGGATTTTATTGAAGGTTTTCATATCCCAGCGTTATAGCGAGGCAGTCTTGAGGATCCATTTGCGCTGAAGCAATAATTTCATTTGTTGTGTCTTTTGCATCAGTCTAACCTAATTAAAGTCTATCTGAATGATTCGGTTTCAGATCAGTTTGAGTTCACTCCGTTAAGTGGACCAAACATCGGCAACAAACCGATGGCAGGGATGACTGTGACATGCGCTTCAACATCAGGTGAACGCATGGTAAGTGAAACGTGTCAAACGCGCCCAAAAACATTTTTAAACCACTTCAAACATCCGGATCTGACACAAGTCTCTGATTTCAAGTCTCAAGTGTTTTGTTTACGAGTGTGGATCATTTGTGAAGCGACATGAGTGTGACTCGAGTTTCCATTTGTGTTAGTAACCTGTTAAAACAATGATGAACATGCACTGTTGAATGTCTGTCTAAACCTTCTGGCCTTCATGTTGGTGGTTATTTCATCTACTAACTAACAACGACGTTAACTCTACCGATGAGTCTGAAGCAAAAATACCTGTTCTTCAGACCGCTGCCAAACAGAGAAAATGTTTGGGAAACGCTATATGAAAACAGTCGTGTGGAAAATCAGAAATGTCACACTTCACCTTTACAGTTGCTCGTTTTAATTTTTTGTTTTCATTTTAATGGTTGTGAGACAGCCTCGACCCCGCCCCCAAACCGTAGCCTGCCAATCATGTACCAGCTAACTCGACCGCGCAAAATGATTGACAGGCAGAGAGCGTTTGTGACGGAAGCGTGTGCGCTCTTGTTGTTCATCGCTCACAGTGCTGTCATAAATAAATTTTAATAAAAACTTTTTCCGCAAAACTATCTCAAAGATAATTGCCAGTCAGTAGCGCCATTTTCTGCGTGCTATTCTATAAAACCGCGTTTTTAGGCTCGCTTTGTTGTTGTACGTGTTCGACAACAGAAACTACCAAACGAGCCCGCGAGCGCTAGTATTGTATTAATACAACACCACCCGCCGGGAAATATCGGGTTGAATTTACACGTTGAATCCGTGGAGGCTGTATTAGTGTATGCAGGAGATTTAAAGACAAATGCAGCTTAATCTGTTTGTTGCTTTGGGATCAAATGTTTACGTTTACTTTTCCCTAGAAATTAGAGGACAAAACAACTGCATACAAACGCCTGTACCTCCCACTTCTCAACAAGCCTCTGCTCTACTAAGTGGAGTCGAGGAAAACTCAGATTAGCTCTCAGTTTACCTCTCGGTAAGAGCTGAATGTGTAATTCAGTGGCCTCTTACTCCACAGATGCAGGAATCAATGGTGAATGGCCAGGGTTCAAGCAGTCTCAGTGAACCTACAACACGTACAGGTGTAATCCCTCACCATAGTAGCAGCCGCAAATGATCAGAGGTTCTGACTCGCGTCAACAACGAAGAACTTAGCAGAAAGAAAAGCACAGAAAGCACAGTGCAGCGTTTTCACACGTAAACACGCTCGACAGACTGTTAAAATGCTGCATAAAGTGCATCTTTATACCAAGTTTCGTTTCACAGAATGATTTAGAAGACGTTTGTGAGTTTTTGTCGAGCGCGTCTGTAAGTTTTTAGGAGCAACAAACACAAATACTTTGGCGTCACTTAGTGGGTAATTTCGCAACATGACAAACTTTAAAAATTACACAAGCTGTTCAATTTTATCTTTGAATATGTTGTTATGTTTTTTATTTTTGTACAGAGGTTTTCAGATTAATCAGTTGCATAGAGAAGATCTCATCAGGTTGTGAAAAGCTCGGAGGAATCTGCTCAGAGATCTGACTGTAGATCGGCATCGCTCGGACATGCCCTCCACACACACAACCTCATTTTGTTTGTGAGTGCATGTCTTCATTACTTTCTGTGTCAATACATTTACAGGCTTAATGTTGACACATTGATTATTACTGTTAACACAGTACAACACTGACATTACTGTGACATATGTAATATTCGATGTCTAATATGTGATCATTTCACATACAAATATACATGCAAAATAAAAGTTAGACAAAGATCATTTGTAAAATTGTAATTACTGAATGTGTATAAACCACTGAGAATGAAATGGTCCCTGTGTTATACGCCTGTCGGACAGTTCACTTTCTCCGGTGTGGTGGTCACTGGTGTTCCTCTGTCAGTGTCTAATGCGCTTTACTGTGATTTCATGTGTGAACGCAGATTATGTGCTCGAAGAATAAATCGTTTAAATCTCTCAAGTACTTGCAGCACGAACAAGGGCGTATTATTTATTAAATGATTTATTTATATCGTGTGGGCGGAATGAATGAATGAAGCGAGGCGAACTGACAGTCGTGACATGAAAAGCAAGGCAGAGCAGTACAACCCAAACGAATCGTTTCGATGGAAAACCAGCACGGAGAGAAACGCGATCAACAGGTGAGTTTAACAGGACGAGATCGTGCAGAGAGCCTGAGACTGGTCTGAGACTGGTCTGAGACTGGTCTCATGTGGTTTTGTCATTTCAGACGGATCATGACCGGGATTTTCTGTTGTCAGCACGTAACGACACGGATAAACGGGGAACAAGCTCCATGTCCTCGGCTTCCTTTAACTTTATTAATTCCATTATCGGATCCGGCATTATTGGTAATGTTTTCATGTTGCTGCTTCTACAAAACAGCGATAACGATTAAATACAAAACAAGCGCATTCAGGGATTTTTGCTCAGTTTTCGCTGATTTGATCTTCTAATCGTTTTAAATAAACCTACGCAATGCAGCACTTAACAGTTGTATTATTTGGCATGGTAATGATTATTTTTGGATGGTAATGATTAGATTGCCATTCATTCAGTTTGTGTCATTTAGTAGGTTAAATGAACGTGATGCAGAATCATATGACTGCAGTTCATTCACATGACGCTCGGGGCTGGAGAAGCACAAATATTTCTCTGGTCCTGTGACATCTTTGGGCTCAGAAAAGACTGGGGCTCTTTAGTGTATGAGTTCTTTCAGTATTTGTGTGCCTATGAAAATTAGTTTGTTGGTCACTTTTACCCCGTAGAAATTTCAAACCTTTCTTGTTTGACCAGGTTTGCCATATTCCATGAGTCAGGCAGGCCTTCCCCTGGGCCTGCTGTTGCTTTTTCTGGTTGCTTTCATCACAGGTACTGTATGTAGCCTGCATGCTCTGTTCAGTTCTCTGTTCAGTCGTCAGACCTGTATTTGTGTGATAACATGGTTTAAGAGTCCTTTAAAGTGTCCAGATGCAGGTGTCAGCTGTACACTGTCCTTCAGATTACTCCATCATCCTGCTGATCAGAGGGGGAAATCTCTCAGGAACTCAGAGTTACCAGTCTTTGGTGAAGAGCACATTTGGGCTGACAGGATATTTGATTCTGTCTGCTCTACAGTTTATGTATCCATTCATTGGTAATCACAACTACCACTTCCTAAACTTCTGCTGTGTTTACATTCGAAACCAAAGAGAGATTTTGAGGCACACACGTTTTTTCCTCATTGTTTCCACACAGCAATGATCAGCTACAACATTATAACAGGTGATACACTGACCAAAGTGTTCATGAGAATTCAGGGAGGTGAGCTGTTTATTAATATATGTACTTCTGTTTACATTGTTCTTTATATTCAGTCTGAAGTTATCGTAGTCTGTAATTCTCCATATTTTTCCTGTGTAAATCCTACATTTAAATAAACTTAGTGAGGATTATGCTTTTTAAATTTCCAATGCGATAAGAAAAATTCCAGATATATCATCTCAAAATAAGACTTTTTATGCAATTTTTATTTTTAAAGTTTAGATTTTCTTTATTTTTTACTAGAAAACAAGACAAAAATACTGATTCAGACAGTGGTTTTCTGCAGTGTGATGTCTTCTTTTGTTCTTCAGTTGGACCTGGAGATATTCTGACAGAGAGACATTTTGTAATTCTAGTGTCCACTGTTCTGTTCACCACTCCGCTGTCTCTTTATAGAGATATAGCAAAGCTGGGAAAGGTGAAGTATTATAAACAGTTTACTCTTTATGAACAATATCTCCTTTGTTGTTTTTAACACAACATATTATTTGCCATCTGTACTAATAGTCCATCTAAACTCACACCAGTGTTGTTATGTTATGTGATGTATCACACAGCTCTTTTCTACACAGTGACAGTTCAGAGTGACTGTGGCTGTCAAGATCCGAAACAGACTAAAACACCATATCAGACCCATAAAAGTAGCCAACACAGTTTATTATAACTATATTTGTAAGAAGCAGTGCTGTTTTAGAGCCATTGATGTCATTCATGACTTGTTTTTTGTCTGAATGCTGTCACAAAAGAGATTTCAGACATTCAGCAGAGATTTAAAAGAGAGTAAAAGTTTGATGTTCTTTATGGAGTTTCACAGATGTGAAAACAGAAAATTGTTGATTGTCTCTTTGGTCTTCTGTTCCAGGTCTCTTTGTTGTCCATGCTTTTGACAGTTCTCATCCTCATCACAGTGATCGTGAGAGCAGTCACACTAGGACCACACATGTATAAACAGTCTCTCTCTCTCTCTTTCTCTCTCTCTCTCTCTCTCTCCTGTGTGCATTCATTCATTCTCTTCACCATATGTTTGTATTTGCTGACTGCAGCTAATGACCCCTGTGAGAAGTGACCCCTGTGAGCTCTTGTTGTTGGTTATACTTTTTTATGCATCCATTTTTTGGTTTGACTTTCCATCAGAACATTTGTCTGTGTTAAATGTGGCATGTTTTGTTTGATGAGCACCTGCATGGCATGTTGCAGTAAAACAATACACACATTTTTATGGATTAAATGATTTTGAAGGGTCAAAATTCCTCATATCATGAGGAATCAAAATGTCTTTCATCACAGCTAGTGAAAAAGGTGTTAACTTCATCTAATGGTGTAACTTTCAGATGAACGCATCTCAATACATCACCCACATGATCACCCATATTTGACCCCTTCTAATTGTTGTGTATCTTGATGTTGTTTGCTCATTTATATTTCGTCTACAGACCTCCATCTGATGATGCATGGGTGTTCGCTCATTGGAATGCAGTTCAAGCAGTTGCTGTCATGTCATTTGGTAAGATATTTTTTGGAATCCTGATTATTTGTGGTCAAAGACATACATTCTCTTAAAATCAAAGTACACAACACTGTTTTTGCTTTCTCAAATAAATTTTTGTCATCTTTTTGCAGCATTTATCTGTCATCACAACAGCTTCATGATCTTCGGGTCCCTGCAGCAGCCCACACTGAGCAGCTGGTCTCTGGTCACGCATGTTTCCGTGGCCTCAGCGCTCGTGGTCAGTGCTGTCTTTGCAGCTGCAGGTTATATGACATTTACTGGCTACACACAAGGTAACTGAGAAACTGTGTGGCAATATCAGCAGCCGTTATTTGAATCAGAACTTTAAAGAATTTCCATGACTTTTACAGTCATTAGTTTTATTAAAAAATAAAAATGATACTCACTATTGTAGAGCCTAACCTTAAGCACTGTCCAAATGCAACTTTTGATGAGAATATAACTTTTTGTGAATATAACAATTTTGTAATGCTGTTAAGGCTGACAACACACAAAATAAACACAATGCATGTTGTTTCTTGTCTTAGGTGATATATTTGAGAACTACTGCAAGAATGATAACTTGGCTATGTTTGGCCGATTCTGTTATGGTGTTAGTATAATCACCACGTTTCCTCTGGAGTGTTTTGTGACCCGTGAGGTAGGACCTCATTTTCACATCACTGCAGTTGTGCTGATCATGTTATTAGAGGCTTTTCTGTAATGTGGTTCTTCAGTTAGGGGCACCCTTGACTACTGAAAAATTTTTTAAAAATGAAACCTCTTCAAACTAATGCCTTTATAAGCTGACCTGGATAAAGATCTCACCATTCAAATGGATTGTGGTATACTGTACCTTCTTAACTCTCTTAAATTTTAGTAAAAATGTTTAAAGGATATACAATTAAAACTACTATAATCTTTAATAACAAAAGTGTTTGTTTTTTATATTTTTATTTTAAATCATCCAATGGAAAAGAAAAGTTGCTCTAACTGAAGAACCGTTCATGTATTTATATAACTGAATTTAGAGGCAACATGCTAAAGATGCTAGTATATATATTTTTTTCTTTCTTGAAACCTAGTTGTTGATGGTTTCTGTACTGTGTCTAGGTGGTTTCTAATATTCTTTTTAAAGGAGAACTCAGTAACACAGCCCATGTCATTGTTACCATGGTGATCATATCCACAACGACTGGTTTATCCCTCTTGTATGACTGCTTGGGTATTGTACTGGAACTAAACGTGAGTTTTCCTTTTAATTCATCAGCAATAGAAAAGTTAGCATTTGAGATGGATAATGTAAACCCATGTATAACAATTCAAATATAAATAATACCAAGTGTTTTCATGACAACAATAATTAGTTAAAATAAAGCCTAGCTCCACTCTTGGAATCTGAGAATGCTGAAACAGTGTAAGAAACATTTAATTAGCTTAATCATGTATGAAAGATTTTGTATTATAATTACTGCCAAGTTTCTCTGAGAAGTTCAGTACACACAATTTGTTCCAAGTACAGGCAGCAATAATCCTGCCATGAGTTCTTCACACACCTTTGTACTGCTAAAACACAGCACATTGTTGTTACACAGCAAACTGTTGTGGTTGTAGATTTGTGTTTGTTTGTTTGTACATTTACTGTGATGTGTGTTCATGTTTCTCAGGGCGTTCTGAGTGCCACGCCCCTCATCTTCATCTTCCCCTCCGCCTGTTTTCTGAAGCTCTCAAGCGGCCGCTGGTTTCGTGGGGAAAACCTCATTCCCAGCATCATCCTGGTGTTGGGTGTTTGTGTCATGATAATCGGTGTGATCATGATGGTCCTGTTTCCTCAGGACTGTTCACACGGAGCAGAAATGTTCTACTGCACCGTCTCCAACACCTCAGTCCTCAGCACCACCAGCACTTTCTTACCGATCATCAACAGCACACAGAATCTCAGCCTTTCATGAATTAACACCTTATGATAAACTGATAAGACATTTTAATTGTTATATTGTGTATAATATAACAATTAAACACTGGCAAAATACTTCTTAGTCATGCTAGAGTTTGTATGTCTTTGTAAAACTTTAGCTTATAAACAACTGTTGGGCTTTTGAGGTCAAAATCAACATTTCATGGCTGACCTGCTATGATCTCCATTAAATTCTGGAGAGCCACCATGAACTGTCAATGTACAGAAATGCATAATGATTGTGTAACAGATGTGATTGATTAGAACAGAATGATTCTTTAAACATTTCTACACTGTGACTCAACCGGTGGATTGTCACAGGTTCGAGCCCAGGGAACGCACGTGCTGATTAAAGTTTAAAAGCACGGTAAGTCAATTCGGATTAAAGTATCAGTCAATAAATGGACTACACAAGTGCACTGCGTCACCTATAACTCTAGATGTCACTATATAACCAGTGATGGTTCTAATATACAGCAGTTTACCACTGAACTCTATTCTAAACGAACTTAATGTCTTCTCCTTTAAATGTAATACCATCAGGTCTGGTGCACCCTAATGTCATGTCAGTATGAATGACTGGGCCGGAAAACATTCACTGCTTTGTAGTGACTGTTGTTGGGGCGTCGTGTAAATTCACATGTGCTGTCTAACCGGAGTGTGAACGGTCCATGTTCAGTGTGAGGATGACTGCAGCCCACCTCTCTCTCTCTCTCTCTCTCTCTCTCTCTCTCTCTCTCAGTTTAAGTGTTGCACAGTTACATTATGTGCGCTCTCTCTCTCTGTTAAACAGACACAGAGAAGCCTCTGCTAACTGTGCAACACTTTGGGAAATGTGGTGGGAGTTGCAGAATTTTAAGTCCTCAAGGGCCAAAAGTAATACAAACTGCAGAGAACCCGGAACGCGTTTGACATTTCGGAGAGACGGATGACATCGACTGCGATCAGGGTGAGTTCTCAACCATTTCTCAACCCGTTCAAACTGGTGCCACTTTTTGTTATTATTATAATGACGCAGTTGCTGTTTCTCATGCAAGCAAAACGCAGGATAAAGCCGCCGTCAGGTTTTATTTCAGTTCTTGGTTTGATGGATGTTGGGTTGGGGTTAGGGTCAGGATTTGGACGCAGGTGCGACTTAATCGCATGCAATTTTACTGAACTAACTCGACAATTGTTCAAAAATAAAAAACGAACCGAAAATGTATTTCTATTATAAATAAAAAGCAAAGCTCGTCCAAAGCGCTAGACTAAATCGTTTAAAACTATATGTATTCATTCATTTGGTCCAGTATAAGACACTGATGTACCAAGACTGCTGCTGGTGCGCCCTCAGTGACTAACAGAAGAATCGCACGACTTGGTTAAGTAAACAGTAGACGAGTGTAGACAGTAGTGTAGAGAGTAGTGTACAGTAGTGTAGAGAGTAGTGTAGAGAGTAGTGTACAGTAGTGTAGACAGTAGTGTAGACAGTAGTGTACAGTAGTGTAGACAGTAGTGTACAGTAGTGTAGACAGTAGTGTAGACCGCTTACAGATCCTCCAGGAAAAACCCGTCCGTGTCCATTACTGTCACTGCAGGCATGAGAGAGACGCGCCACCGTTCCCGGGACTCACCCGTCGGGTTCAGCCTCTCCAGCATGACTGCATGCAGTTGCCGCTGCAGGGTTGGACGCTCACAGCCGACCGCCCGAGCGCAGGTACGGGGTGACCCTGAAGTCACTGCCCGTGTCCAGGTTTACTGGACTGTGTGCAGGCGCTCAGCAGCGTGATGCGGTTCCTGACGCGTCTGTGAACGTTACAAACTGTCTGTGATTGTATCAAACAGCGTGTGATGTAGTCACAGGTGCAGTATTTACTGACGTTACCGACGTGACGTCACTTCCTGAAGGACGTCATTACAGAACTGTGCTTTTACTCACTCACGTTTTAAAGCTGTAAGTGACAGCAGAACTTTCATTTTAATGTCTGAACAGTGTGTGACACCATCTCTGGTTTTCTGCTTGTGTTTATAAAAAACAGTGTGACTGTAATGAAAGTCTCTGTGGTCGCCACCACCTCTGACCTCCACACATTTCCTGCCTGCAGAGCAGAGCTGAGAAATGCTCTTTGGAGACACATGTGGAGGTCATGGGAAATAGACTTTGGGGGGTCAGGGCACGTGGAGGGCTCTCTGTAAAACTCTCCTGGTTCATTTCTTTGTGGAGGAAATTAATATGTAATTGTTGTTTTTGATGGTTTTTTGATGGTTTTTATTTTTCTTACAAATATAACTGGAGATAACAAACGTCTGTACGCTATATGTGGTTCTTGTTATTTTGATCTCAGAGGCATTTGTGCTTGTGTTTATCTTGTGTTCAAATCTATGACTGTGGTGCAAGAGTCTTATAGTCACAAGACTGTTGATCTTCTCAGAAATAAAAGTACATAAATATAAATGTACTGAGCAGACACACAAATTGACCTTGAATACCACAAGAGGAAGATTAGCTGTATGTATAACAATGATGACATCTGCAGTCTTATGTTCACATGAGCGTCAAATATGATCTTTATTAACATACTTTGGACTTTAAGACTTTGGAAGTTTGTGCTTCATACCTTCAGATTGAGTTAACAAATGATGATGTAAGCTCTGAGTGATCCAGCGGCTGGAGAGATATTTGCCAGCACATTCTCATAATTCTTCCACTGCTATAATCGTCTCTCACACACACACACACACACACACATTTTCTCTCCCGCGTTGGCTATGAGGACATCCCTGCATTATTGGGACGTTAACTGGAAGTGATTAGAGGCAATTGTGATTTTATGAAAGCCCCACACACACACTGTTTTTCTCCCCAGATCTTCGATTAGTGCTGCCAGTGACGTTTACTGAGATAAAGCTGTTGTGTAAAACATCCGTTGTGTAATTTGAATGCTGGTTTGTCTGGCACTGTGAGTTTCAAGACCAGCAAAGCAAACCCTCCCTGTGTGCTGTGAAACTCATGTTGGGAATTCACACAGCCTTGCCCCAAGTTACCCAGTTCATTACAAGAGTTTTCACACATCCACACGCCTGCCTCCTCTTTTCACATGCTCTTGTGTTATTGAATTGAAATCATGTAGGTCTGCATCTAAAGCATCTTGTTTTCAGAATGATCAGTGGTCACGTTTACCCTGAGCTAATAACACAGGCCCACACAGAACTTTCTGCAGAAAGTTCATCAGATATCCACAGAAACTAAATGTCTCTCAAAGTTCAGTTATGCATATCCCCTGCCTCTTGTGTGTTTATTTATTACATATTTTGAATAATTTGATAATTGTACCAGCAACCAATAAGATTAGTCCTCTCACTCCATTTAAAGCAAATGTTTTTCCTTCCAAAATAGTAAAAGGTGAAAATCTGCACATTCTGGAGGGCCTGCTAACAACAGACTGCAGATTCACTCACATTCAAGCTCTGAAGGTTGAAGAATGAACGTGAAGACTGCAGTTTTGAAGCAGATGTGAAGCTTCACAGGTGTTGGGATTCTGTTGGCTGGAAGTCTGAGCTGGATGCTGTTGTGGGGTGAAAAGCTGTCAAAATGTTTACTCACTTAAGATGTTACATTAACCGAACTCAGTCTTTTCCAAACGATCAGCACAAACAGCTCAACATCTGTGAGTTGAGGGCCAGATCTGGACAACACTGTGTCACCTCATGGATGAAGTATGAGAGCAGTTAAGAATTACTGCAGATGTTTTCATTTTTTCTCACACTCAATACACTTGCATACTAACACACGCACCACACAGCTGTTTTCCTCAGCTTAGTTTTAAAAGCTACAATATTAGAATACTACTGTAACTCTACTACTACTGTTGTGTGTAAACCTAAAGCTTCATCTGAGACCAACATTTCTGGCTGTAATGTCTTTTACAGTGTCTGTATAGTATATTCTATACTGCCCTGCTGTATATTCCATTAAACTTCAAATCAAACTTTCTTCAAACTGGCGGTTGTTGAAACTACATAAGATGTAGAACCCTTAAACTAACCCTCATACTGTTGTCAACATCCAGTCATTGCTTGTCATGCTAACATCTAATGATTGTCTTAATTTTTCTTTTTCTAGTTGTGAATTTTGCAGAAAAGCTAGTGAGTGCTTTGGTAGAAGTGTCTGTTAAGGTTTCATTTAGGACTTTTCTAGTCAAACGTGTCAGATCAGTAATCCAGCATTTGTTTGCATAGTTTAGCATGCATGTTTTAGGCTGGTTTAGACAACTCCATGTGATGCTTTTTGTACTGTGGAAATTTTGGTCAGATGTTTCTCAGACATCTAAAGCCTGAGGTGATTTGAGGCTAATAATAGCTCAGTACATTCCAAAACAAGAAATAGTTCAACGAAAAAATGATGTGTATGCATGTGACGTGTGCAGGATACATATATTTACTCAGTGTGTGAATGTGGGTGAACGTGTGTGAGAGAACAGGAGGAAATATACAATAACTCAAAATAACTTCAAGTTTGCAGGCAAGTCAAGATGAGGAAGATGTGTTTGTTAAGGAGGAAGATAAACGCAGAGCAGGGTTTAGTTTGTTTACTATTACCAAACAATGACATGCTATCTAAGCAGTTCACTAGGTTTAGAAACAGAGCCCTTGTCTGTTGATGTCATAGATCTTCTGCACATGTCTTATGTCCTGACACTTATGTACCACACACAAGCCGGCTTCTCTCAGCAGCTGTATTTAACACTCAAAGTGCAGAATACTTTCTTTAGGATTTAAAGCAGGAGTTCTGTGTAAGGACTCCAGAGAGCTCTGGAGAATAAGCGTGTCTTTGTTGAGCTGTCAGACCTGCAGCCAGTGACCATAAACTGTTCTGAATGCAGCAGAAAGCAGCATGCTCTGCATTGATTTGTTTGCTGTGAATCAGATGCTGTGTTTGGGAGATACTGTATTCTGGGCAGATACTGTATTCTGAAGTGCATTCCAGCACGTGCTGCATGTTGCGTTCCTGCAGTGTGATGTGTTTGTTTTCAGAACTGTAGTGTGCTGTCAGTGTTGTGTGCTTGAGTTTGCTAGTACTCACTTGTGCCCGTACACTTACTGTACAGATGACCACAGACACTTGAGGACAGACTTCACAGGAGACCAACCATTAACAAACAGCAGATTGAAGTGGACTAGTTCTCGTCAAAATGATCTTTATTTACTCGCCCACATCATTCCAGATGTGTATGTTTTGGAGTGAACTAAAAAAGCATTTTAAGCTATTTAAACACCCTTGTCTCCTCACTTCATAAAAACATGTTGAACCTGCTGTGGGAACAGCTTTCAGTTTTCTTGAAGAAATGTTCCATTGTGTTCTCAAGCGCCGACATTTCCACCTTTGTTTTTGCGTGAACACTCCAAATCCATCTAACTGCATCAGAGAGAACCTCACTCACAAATGTATTTCAGCCACATGCTTCTGCTCGCATTGAAGAACTGACAGATAGATGACTTCCATGTCCAGAATTGTGACTTTAGTTCATTCATGTGCAGCTGGTCTGTGATTCACTAAACAACAGGAAGTGTCACATGGTAAAACACAAAGTGAATGTTAAGAATATTACACATCCAGTTTAAACCTGTTAGCACCTTTGTCATTTTTCTATGAAACATGAGCGGTATAAATGTCTATCAGCCACAGTGTTTAGAAATCAAAATCATTCTGTTTAGATGAAGTTTAGATGCCAGGGCAATTATCGTGGTAGGGCAAGCTTTATGGAAAATATTTCTTTAAAAAACCTGTAAAAGCAAAGGTTTTGTTGCTAGTAGACAATGTCTGTCAGATCTGAGGTCATCTGTATGCTAGTTTACCTTTACCTCCACCAAACCAGCAGTGGTGAGCAGCTAGTTATAGTCACAGCTGTGATGTAAACTAAAGTTAATTGACTGTTTAAAAAGAAATATAGGGACAAGCCCTTTAATATGTTCCACCCCGACTTCCTGTTTCAACAGGAAATGTCAACATGAGAACGAAAACATGCCTGTCAAGCAGGTTAAAGGCCACTGTGAGAAAGTGGAAGATCTCGGAGATATTTTAAGGAGAAGAGGAGTAAAAATTGAGAGGAATGAACACTCAGCGGAGGGAGCCAATCAGAAACACGTGTGATCAGTTCTGTTGCTGTCCATGTGTGGCACTAGCAGTAGTCAGAAATTACAGTGAAAATGAAACAGTAAGTGCATTGCAGCTCTAATCATGAGCTGCAGACTCAAGCACAGATGAAGATCTGAGTTTTCTCCATCTAGTGACTTTTGGATGCTCCTGTGTGTGCAGCTTACTGAAGAGAAAAAACTCGAACTGGTGTATCTCTGTCAAACGTGTCTGTGTAAACAATGTGTCTCTGTTTCTCATGAAAGGATGTAGTGTAACAGTTTTAATTATGACTCCAGAGGAAACACTTCCCTGCTTTGACTTATGTAAATGTTGGATCGCAAAGCTAATAAAAGAGGAACTAACAACCGTTTAGACTTTAGTATATTTCATCGCAGCAGGCAACAGTTAGTGGACAGAGTGGATTTGAATTTAATTATCTTTTAGGTAAGCTGAGCTTAATTCCTGCTTTCTTATCTTGTAAATGGTACAAAAATATTTCTGGCAGTCTGTGACTGGAACCATTTCTCCCTGGTGTTGCTTTTCTCTGTGTTTGGCAGATGTTTTGACATGTCTCTGGAGGGAAAGAGATCTTTTGGTCTTGTCTTTGTGTATATCTATTTTCTGTGGTGGGAAAGTTGAGGTCGGGATGTGTGTGACCCCAGAGAGTCTTCTGGGTGGAATGGTGGAGTGAGAGTTTATTAACCAGTACACTGACCTTCTGTGTGACCTTTACAGTATGGCGTCATTTGTGAGGCACATCTGGATCGCTCATGGTGTTCTGAATCCCTCTCTAAACAATTCCACATTTTCCTCTTGCACTGGTCATGGAAGCTGCTACAGTGGGCACCATAAATGCTTCAGTTAAACTATGTTATCGTTCATGTTTTTCTACACTGCATTGGTTAGATAGTTGTTGATGATTTTGCAGGTGCTGTTATGAGTGGCTGGAATGGAGTGGGTTAGTTTTTCATCCCTTTAGAAGTGATTTACTGCTCTACACAATTATGAAGTTACTTAAGGGATAGATCACCCAAAAATCCAACTCCATTTCAAACCTGTATGACTTTTACTTTCTGCTTAATATCTTTTGTGTTCCACAGAAGGAATAAAGTCATACAGGTTTGGAACAACATCCCTAAATAATTTTTCTTGACTGAGTTGTCTCTTTAAGACCCACTAGTTTGTAAGTCATTCAGACAACACACCAGCTAGTCTTAAAAATGTTGCACATCTCTAGTAAAAGTACAGTAGAAGACAGTAGGAGAGACTTTGTTTTGTCTGAAATAAAGTGGATACAGAGAGGAAGTGAATTCACACACAGAAAGACTGTGTATTTTGTTTCTCTCCTCCCCCAGTCTCTCTCTCTCTCTGCCTCTATCTTCCCATCCCATCATGCCTCTGGAGTGATAGTCGTTAGATTAACAAGACTTGCTTGTAATTAGAAGGTTGCTAATTTGCTACCAGCCCAGGGCAGGTAGCAACTGAAGTGCCCTTGAGCAAGGTTTGAGTTCACAATGAGACCTCTGACTTCTCATTGTAGATATTGTGGCGATCTCTACCGAAAGTCTACAGCAGAAATTCTGGGCTGCTGGTCTGTTCTGATTGGTCCTCTTATTAGCATTTAAAGTTACACTAAAAGCACATAATTACATGCAACTAAGCATACAGGTGGTCTAAGACAGCAGAAGATATCTTTGATTAAGTGTCTATTTGCTCTCAATTTTGTCTCATTACAATTAAGGTGTAAAACACGTGTGTGTTTTTCTTTCTTAGGGTGTTGTATGTTTTCAGCATTCAGCCCTAATTTCCAGTTAACATAATGCACTTATTCATGGGCGTCACAGCTTTTCAACCGATCTGCAGAGAGAAACTGTCAGCAGTTAGCATTTCTAGCATTCCCACTGTTTTTATAAGGGCAAAGGAAAACTGGGAGAAGCAACAAGAAACCCATGAAAATAAAGACTAAAGAAAATGTCTCCCCTGGTTGACTGTTGACTGTGAGACTGAGGAAACTGCAGGATCACTTTGATCTCAAGGTTGTGTCTTCCTGCCATTATAATGCGCAGCTTCAATGGGGCATGTTGAAGAAAACTTTCCACTGCACCAACAATGATTTTTCACTACAAATAGCTCTGAATAAACTAAGACAGGAAAGAGTTCCTATTTAGAGCCGCTAAATGGGATGTTGCAATGCTGTTTTTATACTGTTATACAGAAAGTGTGTGAGCATTGCAGCCTGTATAGATTCTGTTATGTGCGTCTTGCAAATTTAATTTCTTCCATTAAAATGAATTAAAACACACACACACTCATCACACTCACCACACACACACACTCATCACACTCACCACACACACACACACACACACACTCATCACACACACACACTCAACAAACACACACTCATCACACACACTCACCACACACACACTCATCACACACACACTCATCACACACTCACCACACACACACTCATCACACACACACTCATCACACATACACACTCATCACACACACACACTCATCACACACACACTCAACAAACACACACTCATCACACACACACTCATCACACACTCACCACACACACACTCATCACACACTCAACACACACACACTCATCACACACTCAACACACACACACTCAACACACACACACTCAACACACACTCATCACACACACACTCATCACACATACACACTCATCACACACACACTCATCACACACACACACACACACACACTAAACAAACACACACTCAACACACACACACACTCATCACACACACACTCAACAAACACAGACTCATCACACACACACTCAACACACACACACTCAACACACACACACACATCACACTCACCACACACACACTCACCACACACAGACTCATCACACACAGACTCATCACACACAGACTCATCACACACTCAACACACACACACTCATCACACATACACACTCATCACACACACACACACTCATCACACACACACTCAACAAACACAGACTCATCACACACACACTCAACACACACACACTCAACACACACACACATCACACTCACCACACACACACTCACCACACACAGACTCATCACACACAGACTCATCACACACACACATCACACACAGACTCATCACACACTAAACAAACACACACTCAACAAACACACACTCATCACACACACACTCAACACACACACACTCACCACACACACACTCAACAAACACACACTCAACAAACACACACTCAACACACACTCAACACACACACTCATCACACACACACTTATCACACACTCAACAAACACACACTCATCACACACACACTCAACACACACACACACTCAACACACACACACACACACACTCATCACACACTCAACAAACACACAATCAACAAACACACACTCATCACACACACACACTCATCACACACACACTCAACACACACACACTCAACACACACACACACTCATCACACACTCAACAAACACATACTCAACAAACACACACTCATCACACACACACTCAACACACACACACTCATCACACACACACTCAACACACACACACACACACTCACCACACACACACTCATCACACTCAACACACACACACTCAACAAACACACACTCAACACACACACACTCAACACACACACACTCACCACACACACACTCAACAAACACACACTCACCACACACACACTCAACACACACACACTCACCACACACACACTCACCACACACACTCATCACACACACACTCATCACACACACACTCATCACACACTCAACACACACACTCATCACACACACACACACACTCAACACACACACACACACTAAACAAACACACACTCATCACACACACACTCATCACACACACACTCATCACACACACACACTAAACAAACACACACTCAACACACACACACTCATCACACACTCAACACACACACACTTAAGCAGTCAGGGAGGGTGTGAGGTATGTAAAACCTCTGATGTCATCAGAAGGGGTGTGGCATTAAAGTAAGCTTGCCACTAGGGTACAAACACTCTATTCGAGTCTTTCTCTGTCTCTCTCTCTGTCTGGACTAATGGAATATGTCAGATATCTATAAAGAGGAATTTCACAGCGCTGTGTAGCAGGTAAGAAGCACAGACAAAACAACACAATGATGTTAAAATCTGGGTTTAATGAATGACTTCATGTGTGCCTGTGAGGCGGTGAACGTTTGCAGCTCTGAGTTTGTCTTGTTTGTACATGTTCATAAGTCACTCAAAATAGTGTATCGTGTATTCTGCCATGTTTACACTACACTGTGAAACCAGTCACACAACTGTACGTTACGTATTTGTTTTCATAACATCTTTTATGAAGTCAGAGTGCATTGTTGAACTGTTCTGTGAATATCCCGGCTAGAGTTGGGCATGGAGCAGGAAAGTGTATTTTAAATATTATTTAGCTTTTAAAACATAAACCCACCTTTCCCCAAAGGATCCAATACCAGCAGAAACCTGTCAGGCACACAGTGGCCCTACAGGACGCAGTTCTGCTTGATGCCACAACCTTTCAGCATGATTGTGTGTTTTTGAAACAATCTGCCAACATTCTGGAGACAACAGCTCACGCATCTCTTCTGATATTAACATTTCTTACGGCATCACGACTGTGGCTGCTGCAGCAATGTGCTGGAATGCATGGAATTCCAGCGACCCGGTCTTCTAGTTATTGTTTTTCTGATTTTCATGATTTAAAGTTTTGAACAAAAACAAGTAAACTAAAGTCTCGTGCTGTTTAAAATGAGGGTATTAGTGTAGAGGGGTGTTTCACATACTGAGGTACAGAACAGGTCTCTGATCAGCTGTGTCACTGTGTGAGTTCGGCTGATACTGCTGATCACTCAGTGTTAGGGTCCTGTACAGTCCGTGCATGTCGGCCTCACTTGTGTTTTGGAGACACAGAAATGAGCTGCTGATGTGGCGAGATGTTGCAGCAGGTGTTTTAACTGCATGACTTGGAGGTATGAGCTACACAGCTGTTCACATCATCAAACTGTTAACGAATGATGTCCTCTAGGCTGTAAGTCTGCTTTTAGCACAGTCGCCTTACACTGTTAACTAGTTAGTCCATTTGTAAATGACAGCATGACATCATGGTGTAATTAAGGAACTTAACTGATTACAGTTGTCAGTGTAGTTTCAAAAGGCCTGAGTGCAGATTCACAGTTTTGTTCACACACATCTGATTTGTTTTTCCTGGTTTACATCTGATCATTTTGAAATGGAATTTATTTGTCAGTTGTCAGGACCTCTGGAAAAATATCTCAATATCCTTAAAATGAGATCATGGGCAAAACTTTGAATTTTTTAATATAAATGTGTTTGGTCTTGTGGTGCTGGCTGATTAATTTCACTTTATATGTTAAGACCAAATACACAAAAATATTAATATCATATACTAATTTTCTTTACTATCAAAAACGTACTTAATTGCTTACCAGGTAGCCTAAATGTGTCTTGTTTTAATGTTTTAATTTGCAAATTTTATGATTTTTTTCGTAGACTGAAATGAGGTGCTGCAGAATCTGCTGGTCAGAATCTCTCCAGATATCAGGTTGATTGAATCTATATGATCTCAGATCAGTGACATTGTGAAATCGCACCTTGTGTCTTTTCAGCACAATCACTTGTTTCCATTGTGTCAATGGAATTGTTATGGTTGCAGAGGTAACCAGCTAGATAGCTGCAGAACCCTGACATGTCAGTTGTACTCGCTGTGCTGAGCTGTTGTTTGCACATCTGGCTGTGTTTGTTGAATGATCTGGTCAAGGTCTGTGACTTTGCAGCAGTTAGAAGAGATTTAAAGTCATTTCATCTGACCGCGTGTCTCAATACCAACAGAAGTCTGCATCAGAGGATTCCTAACAATAACTGAACTGTGGAAACTTCAAGAAATACATGAACATGGAACTGTTAACAACACAAGGTTAAATACTGGTACTGTAATTGCTGATTATTGTATTCAGAATTATTGTAAGTTCTGATGTATATGTTTGATGTCACGATCAGTTATGATGAGATTTTTGTTTATTAAAAATGTATATTGATGAGATTATTATTTTATTAGTACCTCATTTGTACAGCATCTCTCTCAGCAGCTGTACAAGGGCAGGTTTAGATGTCTGTTGATGAGCAGTTTTAATAGACACGAATGGAAAGTTTGCTATCTTCACATCTGTTTTGAGGGCTGGAGGGCATCACAAACCGTGTATTTATTTGCCTATTTTTCTTCTGTGCTAGTCCAGTCAAAATGACACATTATGCTAATGCTGACATGTTATGGGCTTTTTCTATTTCCTGTGTAACGTAATGATTATTTGTGAAACTTGTAAGTTGAATAAAAAAACAAGTAATTGATAAAAAATACTTTCTGGAGCAAAGAGAAATTAGTAAAAAAAAGATAGTTAGTTCTTCACCAGACGGATTGCATGTATTTATTGTGTTTTAAATGCTCACCTGTAAATCCACAGTTGTTCAAAATGATTAACAGGACTTGTGTTATCTTCCCAGGACTACAGAGACATCACATTTGCCTTAATTTGATATTCAAACAAAACTGCCTAGTTTCTGTGGTGTAATTTAGCCAGAGGTTCTTATAACCTCACACCCTGTGAATTACTATATTTGTGCAATAAAGTGTTTGGTGGTCATTTGCAGTGTTCTGATAAAGATCTAAACACTTTACATGCATTTATTGTACAGAATAAAAATTGTGTTGATCCTTAGAGATTTCATGATTAGAAGTTTCATGAAGTTAATTGTATTTAAACATGTACGGTAACTTTAAGAGTAAAACTGCAGAGCTGTTGAAGTGTTTGTTAACAGTCTTAAAGGCAAAGCTGCACTAAAACACGTGATTGAATTCTGAGGTTGAACCTGCACAAGCAGATGACACGTCTCTTTAATATTTGTTTTTCTTGTCTTTCTGGTCAAATATTTTTGTCAAAGCACCGTTGGAATACAGCCTTGTTAAGCAAGTTAGGTCTAGTTAATGTTGACATGTTTATAGCTCATTACCTCAATAACAACACCACCCTGTTTAATAGACTCTAAATGCCATTTCACTAGGAAGTGTTTCAGGTGACATCATGCAACGTTTTTGGTGCAATGACATCGCTTTTGCCTGATTACTGAAACGTCTTGTTTTTAACTGAAAGAGAAGAGGAATCTGCTTTCTCACTGGAGTCATGGTTCTTAACAGCATCATCTCTCTGTTTAACAGGAGATCTTCAAAACACAGAGCCCCTCCTCCTCCTGTTCTTAAAGGCCCGGATGCTGCACCGATAAGCCACGAGCTCCCAGCGTACCCTCAGCCTATCATGGACCAGAAGGAGAACAGACTGGAGCAGGACCTCACCCTAGTCGTGGTTCTTCCAGGAGGGCTGGAGAAAACCACTGTGGTCCATGGCAGGTGAGGGTGAGATGCATGTTGTATGGGTTGAAGTTCTGGATAAAGGCTAGTAGACACACTGAGTCTGTGCTGACTAGTTGTGGGTAACATGTTTTTGGCGTTGCAACAGCAGGAGGTAATTAATCCACTGTCAACACGCTGTGTGTAGCTGTATTTTACTGAACCCAGAGAGTTGAGTATTTTTCCAGACCGTTAGTTGACCAGTAAGTTCACTAACACTGTGATGTAATGCACCACTCGCAAGCACAAAAATGAGCTATATAATATGCAACACAGTGATTTCTCATCTTGGTGCAGCACTTAAATGTTTTTGGTAAACTGGTGCATCAGTTCTCCTGTTGCACAGCCCTCAACTGTTGGGTATTTCTGCCCCGAGCGCTTTTAAAATATAATCTTAACTTCTCTTGAAGTCTTGCGCTTTGTTGCTAATTCGAATACCTCTGTTTACACACTTCACAATTTTAAACACAGACATTGAGCAGGTGGCGATTAATGTTGTACAACATGTAAGTGCTGGTTTACACACAGCAGTTCTGAGAGATTGAAAGCAAAGAAGACTGAACAGAACTGTAGTTATAGGGAATATTTTGTCATAAAGATGTCATAGAGGTCATAAAGATTATTGCTGTTATGAAACAAATGAAAGAATTTCTGCCCTGAGTCATCATTTCACAGTATTCCTGCAGCACATCCGGGTTGGTTTGGATACAGCGAGCAAGATGTTCAGTCATCTCATATCTTTTACACTGTTGTGTTTAAGTTCTTCATCATTTCACATTTAAGTGAGGACTCCAGTGTGAGTATTCACAAAAGAATTATCTGAGTAATGGACTGATTTACTTTGTGTATCATCGTCAGAATGTTTTCAGTTTTACAGTTACAAATGTTGCAGGTGGAACAGTGTGCTGTTTTAAAGACAGAATTCACTTAAAGCAACAGTCACCCAAAAATGATTTACTCATCCTTCTGTTACTTCAAATCCAGGTTTTTTTGTGTTTTTATGTTTATGTTTTTGAGCACGCTACACTCCAGTATATGGCATTAGACAATCGTATTTATGTTTTCATTTTATTCGCTCAGGGTTGATTAACATAAGGTTGATTAAATGCTAAAAGTTTAGTGTGAACTGTCACATTAAATGTATTTTCAGGATAAATTCTTTCTTAGTTTACACTTGCTGCTGTCGGTTTAACAGGCTGAGTGTGTGTGTGTTCATTTCAGCAAACCTTTGATGGATCTCTTGGTTACACTCTGCTCTCAGTACCACCTGAACCCCTCCAGCCACACCATTGAACTGATCACCACCAACAGAAACCACGTGAAGTTCAAACCAAATGCTCTCATCGGAGCCCTGGAGCCTGAGAAGATCCTGCTGAAACCCAAAAGCCTGGAGGATAAGAGCAAAAAGACAGGACCACAGATGCCAGAGGTACAGCTCAAACAGAAATGACCGGGACCCTGTGTAATGAAGTCAGTTTAAAGGGATAGTTCAACTAAAAATAAAAGAGATTTGTTATGTGATCTTGAACAAAAAGTCGGTATTTTATTTTGAGAAAGGGTGGAAGACAAACTTTCACGAATAAATCAGGCAGAATCAGGAATATGCATTAAGAAGGTAAACAGGATCAGTTTGGTAAGTTTGTGTAAACTTTACATACAATGTTTTTGGATAGAGTTAGGTCATTTCAATAGTTGTGTTTGTTCATTGAGTCACAACTAACAGACGTTCCACACCCTGTGAGATTAACCTGAGAAATATCTTATTGACTCAGAGGGGCGGAGTCTGACTGTCTACAACAACAACAATCCAACTTAACCAATGAGAAACAAGTTCACCTTACTAAACAAAACCCAAAAAATATTAAAATGTAAAATACCTTTTACCATTTTTTAAATACAAAGCAAACACAATCATGATGTTTTGGCTTTGAGTTAATTATAGGCATGTTTATAATCAGCATTTCACATGATTTCTTCAGCTCTTGAATTTTTTTAATAAGATCATCGTAATGCTTTCTTGGATTAGAATATGGTCAAAATAAGTTATTTTAAAAGGCAACATAATTTTGCCTATATAGGCAGCTCACTGTGATCTAATGAAAGTTTTAGAAAACTCTTAGACTGTCTTCAGTCAGGTCCTTTGCTCTCTTTCAGGCAACCATACGATTAGTTATAAACTACAAGAAAACCCAGAAGACTGTTCTCAGAGTGAGTCCCCGCGTTCCTCTACGAGATCTGCTTCCTGCTGTCTGTGAGAAATGTGAGTTTGACCTGCAGACCACAGTGTTGTTACCAAACGTCCACTCTGAAGACACTTTGGACCTGAACGGCTCCCTTAATGACTTTGGCCTAAGAGAAGTTTATGCCAGAGACACCAGAGGTCAGAACCAACCGTATGTTTACATGGAACACATTACCATGACTCATTACCCTGATATTAAGTCCTGCCGGACCGGTTTCTATAAGGTCACATTGAGATACTCAAAGCTGCTGCAAAACATTTTATCATCCTCTCATGTTTGTAACAGTTGTTAGGCCAGCGAGTCCCGTGAGTCTGCCTCCATCTCCTGCTCACTCTGGTAAGTGTCATTACACACGCACATTATTATATGATGGTAAAAGCATAATCTGTAACTAAAACATACACTCAAACTGCGTTGTATCACAGACACGATCCGTCGTGGAAAAGACAAGCTCCAAAAGGAGAAGGAAAACACAGGACTGTTCAGTTTATTTAGAAAAGGCAGTCGAAGAAAACAGTCAGAACAGGTGAGCTCTGGAATTCTGTAAGTCTATGTGATGAAATGATAACGCTGTGATAACGTGATAGGAACATTTTTTGGACTTGAGCTGAGTTTTAAGGCATGTTTATTTTTCTTACTTTGTAAAGATTAACTGGGCACCAGTGGTCATAGTTGTTTTGTGCAAAAATTTTTACAGATTTTTGATTTGTTGTCCCTTCAAATGCTTTGGCATTGATTGGGAGTTTTGCTGACGTGACATTGGTGACGCGAGATTGTCTTTCTTTAAAGTCTGTGACCGTGAGTGCACCAGCATCTCCAGTACAAAGGAAACACCGGCCGGCAAGCGTGTGTTCCTTCAGAACTTACATGCCAAGGTATGATTCCAACACCCTGCCCTCCGACATGCCAAAGAAGAGACGAGCCCCACTGCCACCCAGCATGATGTCACAGAGTGTGCCCTTTGACATCAGCCATCACCATGGCAATGCAGAATCTACGCTACATCTGAATGCCAACCAGGTATGTGAACTGTTCTGGGATACAAGCTAATATTCACTTGGAAAACTTGCTTAGAATATAGAGTGGACTTTGAAAGACAAAGACTCAAAATCAAGGATTATGGCCAATACTAAAAAACTCTTCACTCAAATTGTTATTCTGATAATGTATTTTGTAATGAAATTGTCTGTAATAAATTAGATAGAAGCCCAATAGAAAGATTTCAGTGGTCTCAGTTGTTTGCACTTTAACATACAAAACTAATAAAACCTTTGGACACACCTTCTTATTACTTACTTCCAGATGTTGCAAGTATACTGGAGGTTTAAAAGGAAAAGAAATTAACTGTGTTCACACTATTTGTTTTATTTCTACAAAAACTCTTGACTTAGTTGAGTTGATTCTTCACCTTGTCATGAGGGAATGTGGTTACATTTCATGCAGCCAAATATTTGGAAAATGTCATTTTATTACTGCCCCCCAGTATATATTATACCTGCTTTCCACAGAATTTCAGTGCGGGCTCTTTGACAGAATCATGTTTCAGGAGGTCATCCACCAAGCGGAGGGCCCCCCCACCTCCAACCCTGACCAGCGTCACCACTCCAGATGAAGCTACACAGGACAGGAGCACAACAGGTTGGGTAGAAGACTCGTGTGTGAAACAGAACCATCCAAAGAATGTGCTCATCTTGTCCTAAACAGTCTTCAGCTTCAGCACATCCTGTAGGAGTGTACATAAGATATGAACGTTCAGAGCACGTGGCATTTGCAAATAATTGATTCTGGAGCTTGAATCAGAACTAACAATGTGCTGAAGTAAAAGAACTATTTAGGAATGGTTTGGATTGTGATCATGAGAGCTGCTGCTCTTTGAACAAAGATGCAGGTGGAAACGTGTTGTCAATCACGTTTTGTATGTTTTAACGCCACCTAGTGGTTAAACAGATACATCACCTGTTTTTCTTATCATTTGGTTCTGTTTGGTTTGTGTTTTTGTTCTCTTTTGTTCTGTGCAAAAACTTCTGAAAACCCACTTGCTTTGCTGTCTGTCTCCAGATGAGAGATCAGGGCAGCTGTAGCTGTAAGTCTCTGGAATCAGACTTTTAAATTCGAATGATTCTGCAAAATGAGCTGATAAGATTAATCTTTGAGAACCAGCACTGCTATCTTTGATGAAATGTTGATGACATTAACACTCTTTGTAAACAGTCTGTCAGTGAGCCGCTTGTTTAAAATGGATCATAAACCATTTTCTAATATTATTATTAGCCAAATTCTAAGGCAGTTTGTATTCTTAGCAGGGAATGTAATCCCACAATGCGATGAGCTTAGTTAAAAAAAACATAAATGATGATGAGAAATGTAGATTATAATTTGAAAGGATCATTAGACACAGTCAAATAAAGAGCAGATAAGAGGTTAGTTTGCTCTGTGTTCACATGCTGGTCAGAACTTTCACTGGTAACGTTCAGAAGCTTCAGACTTCAGTCTCTCTAGTGGACTTTAAATGTGTCTGTGGGAATGTGGAGCAGCTGTGAGATGTGCTGTAACAGGCAGTCACAGAATGACTCTGTAGACCTCTGCTCGTGTCATTAGCTGCATGACTGCAGATCTTTATTCTTCTCTCTAATAGCTGTTTCTCGTATGGGTGTATGAGAGTCTCAGCAGGATCTTCTGCTCTCTGCGCCTCATCTTCTTTAAACATTCTCATTATCGCCTGTAGAAGACTCTGTGGAGACTCCTTCCTGAGTCTCATTATTTCTCTGTTTTTCACTCTTGCTGATTTCTGGCTTCATTTTCTGTCAGAAGTCAAAATGTAAATGAAATGTTGGTTTAAAAATATTTCATAATGTGAGATGAGTGTGGAGTGATATGAAAAGCATGAAACTAGTGGATCTTTGTTAGAAACAGTTTAGATGTCTTTATACAAAAAGTTGGCTGTAGACTGTCACAATTGACAAATCAGAATCAAGTATTCCAAGCGGCTGTGTATCACATGTTGTACATGTGTCTGTCATACTGTATGTTGCTGATTGCACAGGACTGGCATTCGATATTTGGTCTCTGGTTCAGCAGAAGCTTGCAGTGTCTCACTTCCAGTACGATTATTAGTGTTCCGTTCTCTGCCGGTTTTCCTTTGTCACTCTGTGCTTTCCTGTCTTTTACAACAGCTCTTTAAAATCTGTTCTGGTAGTAAGTGTGTCCTCATTCAGGCAGGTAACTCAACAAGAGCTGCTGTTGTTGCTCTGACGAGTTCTGCCTCACAGTGAGCTGCTGGGGACTTTGTTTGTTTTGCAGGGGTTTGGAATCTTCAGGCAGACTTTCCTTATGCAATGAGGTCACAACTACAGATATAATATAGTGAAGAGAAAAAGATGTTTTACTGTCTCGCATGTTTTACTGCGTCATTCTAGCTTGTTTTCAAAGATAAATGATATACATGAGATGCTTTAATGTAGTGAACTTACAGAATTCTGCATTCTTGTCAGCTGCTTGATGCAAAAATGCTTTCATCTGAATATACATGGTTACTATTTAATACAAATATTAAACAAAATAAACAGTTTTGACTAAAACAGTATTTCATTAAGTAAATTTATTAAGACATCTTTCTGCTAGAAATATAATCCTCATCATGAACCTGTAAACATTGTGAGTTTTAGCACCAATCAGCATCCAGGACTAAACGTCACGTGTTTTAAGGAAGCCTTATGCATCTGTCTTCTTTGTTACTCTTTAACGATTGTAACTGTCCACTGCAGAGGTGGTGCTGGAGTCTCCTCTGGAGGAGATCAGGGAGCAGGAGGAGGTGTCAGTGGTGAATCCTGGGAAGCTGGAAAATGACAGCAGTCTGAACGTGTCCGCTAAAAATTCACCGTCGCTCTCTCAACACTCAGAGATAGGACGTGGATCTGCACATGTGATGGCCAGAGACAGTCAGTCACGTGGCCTTTCCACTGATCCAGGGTACAAACAAACTATATACAGTGGGGTTCAAATGTATAAAAACTCATTGAAATCTGTTTTTTATTCAAACCTGGAATTTAAAATCTTTAAAACAGGGAATTACTTAAGATTCTATTTGTAGGTCATCAATTAATTGTGATCAAATTTGTAACATAGACACTATTTGACATAAGATGTCTTGCCTTTTTCTTTATTTTATTATTTATTTTTATTATTAGTTTGGTCCTTCTTAATTTATTGTATGAATCTGTTTTAGTTACTAAGCCATACTTATTTTATTTACTTTTGACAGAATACCCGCAGGCGCTGTGAATGGAGAGAGCCAGTCAGAGCAGGTCGTAAGCTGCTGTGTCCAATCAGAGACAGGTGAGTTTCTGCTAATGATTAATTAGCCTTTAGCGCATAGTTTTAAACTTCCTAAATGTCTCTTAAGGTTTAAAAGACTTCTCACCTTATAGTTAATTTATCCAGGACAAGTGCATACTGTAAGTGAAGTTTACACACATTTAACTGATACTGTGGTTCTTGTGAACTTTTAATTTTAAGGTTTAAATGTAAAATTTTTGGTTTGTACACAGATGTGAACTATGCCTACGCAAGACCTTCTTGACAATGTTTTATAAGCAAAGCTTGGTTTAATGTGCAATGGGTTGTGTTTACTGGAGGACCTGATCCCAGACTTTGTTTTCTTTTTCTGCAGAGCCCCTGGAGGAGTGCCCTCAAAGTGCCCTTGATCTGGATGAGGTCTCTGTGAGTGCCACAGAGACGTTAAACACACCTCAAATGTTCGACTGCAGCGTCCAGACTTTGTTCTCACACACAGACTTTCAAGCTCAGTACCTTAATTCCAATACAGCTGCTCCTCAAGCAGTTCTCAGAGTTTCCCCCGAGCACAGTCACTCAACTCTCTCTGAAGACCAGACACAGAAAACCAACTCTAGTAGAGTCAGCTTCACTCACACCGCAATCCAAACTCAGACAGATCCCAGGACTTCCTGTATTGTTCCTCCATCCAGCTTTCACACTGAACCCCCCACAATTGTACCCACATCTTTAAAAGGGCTAAAGAGGGACATGGCCACTTCTACAGAGGAGCTACATGTTTCTGATCCCAAAACCACCACAGTCCAGTCCCCTAAGAGCCCAGCGTCCACACAAACTGCCTCAGTCATTAAAGCAGGGAATGTACAGTATACTGTACATGCCGAGCCCAAATCCAAACCAGCCAATGAGCTGAGCCATGAATACACCCCTAACATGGGCACAACAAAGTACACCATTATGCCTCAAAAGTCGCTAGAGAAGCTGCGTGTCTTTGAGGTAGAACTGACTTTGGAACGACGTGTTGACATTAGCATAGAGAACCTGGACAGCAAGACCATCTCACCTCCACCCAGCCACCTCACACTGCTGACCAATGGCACAGTTCCTTCTCATGGACACCAGAGATCGTCCAGAAAACCCACCGAGCCTGCTCAGACCGCTCCACCAACATCACCTCGAAATAATGTCTTCTCACCTTCATCTCCATCAGTGGAAGGAGCCAAACTGGTTGTCAAAGAGAAGAAAGTTCCACCTGCAATAAAACCCAAACCACCTTCTTTCCGTCTGCCCCAGCACAAACGGACGCCTGGGGGTTATGTGACCTCTGCGGCCGTGTGCAGGGTGAACATTGACAGTAGTAGCAACAGCAGCAGCACATGCGGCAGTCCTGCAGCGAGGCCAAAGGATGCTTCAGGCAGGCTGCAGTCGGGCATCTGCTCTGCAGCTGCACTTTACAGCTTCCCCCTTCCACCTCCACCAGTGCAATCGGAGGAAGAGGAGAACCATGTGGGAGCGAATCACACTGTGGTAGATGGATTTAGGCCTAAACACCCTTCAAAAGATGTAGAGGCTCCTAGATTTCCACTCACTTCCTTCCTAAGCTGTGAGAGGAGTCTTACCACTAACCCTTCACCTTTGTTGAGTCTGGATAAGTTAAGAAGCTCCACTGCCCCCAAACCGTGCTCGCCCTCAGCGTCCTTGCTCTTCGCCCAGGCCGTGCTGTCCGCCGTCAGAAGGTCTCAGTCTCTTTCCCAGCATCCTCTGGGGCACCAGAGCTCCATCAGAGAGTCTCCAGAACCACCCGCTAACACTGTGAGTACTAAAGCAGTCCTGCTTCAACAGTTATAGGTGTAGCTCACCTTAATGTGCTTTTCAACAGCTGAAGCTCCAGATACTCTCATTTTTCTCAAGGGTGATCAAACACTTCCTCCAATGTCGGCTCAATGTACAGCTAGAAGAAAACCATCCACTGAATTTCCAGTTTTTAATTATTATAAATACAGTACAACAAATACTACATATAGGATTTTTGCCTGGCATTACAGTAAAAAATATAAATATTTTATTATTTCATTGAAAGAATTCTTTTATTACATTAATGTAGTTGAGGAAGAAAGCGTAAGTGTTAATAATGACTTCTGCAACCAATCTGCAACCAAAATGTCATTATTAACTTGTTCAAATCATAATGCCCCTAAAATCAAAAGTTTCAGGCTTCACCCAAATACAGAAATGCCCTGTAATGATGAGGTGGAGGTTCAGGTGGAGTCTTTACCTGTAAGATCTTTATTTAGTACCTGGTTCATCTCTTTAGACTCACTGTACTGCAGCTGTTTTGTAAGTAAATACTCCTGCGCTGGTAAATAAATCTTGGGAGTTGGGCGACAATGGGCTCACTCAGTGAGAGAGTGTTTATTGTGTGTTTTATCCCCTGTGGAGCACAGGAGACGGAAATTACAGAAGAATTCACCGAGAGATACAGAGTGGCCCCATCACAAACAGCAGGCCGTGACCCCGAGACACAGACATGAAAACATGTAAGACTGCAAAAACTCAACCATTACCAGTGAGTGATTCTAACTCTAGATCTTCAATTAACTGTCCCTTCAATGTTTATTACAGCACAAAGGTTGTTCACTATTCTGGAGGCTTCAGAAGGGGTGGGATATTTTATGAAAAATAAAAGTTTCTATTTTTAAACATTGTTGTTGACAGGAGTCTGAGGCATCTTTCTTGTCATCTCCACCACTAAAGGGAATATCAGAAACCTCTGTGGAGGAATGAGGAATTCTGACCAGCCTGAATTCACGTCCAGTTTCACAAATACTCCACAAATCATTACTTTCACAAAAAGATCAGCGATAAAACCTTTTGTTTTCTGTAATTTCAAACATCACGATGTTTCAGATGTGTAGTCAGCACTTTTTATCCAGACCTGGCCAAATCTGTGTGGAGGTCTTCCACTTTCTTCTTTGCAGTGTGCTGAAGTTGAAGATTTTCTTCAGACTGCTGTAATATTTTGATCTACCAACATGCCTTAAAGTAACAGTTTGCCAACAAATGATACATTCTGTTATTTACTCACCCCCATGTCATTCCAAACTCATCTGCTGCTTTATCCTTTAAACATTTTTATGAACATATTTAAACATTTTAAACATATTGAAGAATATACAGCAAAACTAAAGTTATTTTTATGAGTTCAGAAGACTTAAAATATAGCACACAAACTTGTAACTTTTGACAACAGTCATTTCTTACGGAAATTCAAACTAAAAATTCTCCTTTTATCTACCACAAAAAACAGCAGCAAACAGGCTGGAGCAATATCTGCGTGAATAAATAACAGGAGAATTTACATGTGGTAACTATTACTTTAATGGAAAGATGATGCACAGTCGATCACTTAGTGTTGAGATTAGCTTTATCTGACAGAGTGAAAACATGAAGACAACAAACTACAACTGTGGATTTCTTCTATTTTAGATGGATATTCAGAGATGAAACAGTTTCCCCTATTTTCTGTTACACTGTAACAGGTTTGGAGCAATATTTTGTCTCTTAAACACTAGTCACAGAATCTCTATCCATCCATTTGAATATCTGAGGATTCAGAGAATATGCTTTTGTTGTTTAAATTATTAGGTGTGGGTTTGATTATGTAATGAGATGTGATACTGATATATTTCCAACACATCTTCAGTCATACAAACCCTTTCTTACTTTCTGACCAACCTTTAGTATAAAGTGTATCGTTATTAAATGATGGGCTACATTTTTAATATGTTAAAGTAGTTCAGAATAAGTTAAAGTAATAAATAATAAAGTATGTCATTGAGCAGGTTTTTGGGGCCCTCAATGAACTAAAACGTTGTTTCCAAGACAGAAGACACTGGGATTGTTTGTTATCTTAAGCAGGAAACTGATGTAAAATGTGAAATAAACTCTCCTCTGTTCTGTATTAAAGTATACCACACTTTCTGCTCTCTGTGTTATTTATGGGTGAAATATCATTTCTGACATTTAAAGTTATAAGGATGTCAAGTTAATTGAATCAATGGTCTTAAAACCCTCATGAAAGATATATATTTGTTTTAGGAAAGTTCTGTAGTGGATTGTTGCTATTCAATATATTAATATCTTATTTCTTTTTATTTCCTTCATTCTTTTATTTGATTCTTTTTCTTTATTCATTTCTTTATTTCTTTATCCGCACCTCCGTCCTGTATCGTGACGTAGCGCTTTAAAGGCGCAGGAGCGACGCGCGTCACGACGCGTCCACACGGTTACCGGGCGTGATATCACATGACCGCACGGACACCGCGGCGTCAAACGGTGCGCTGTGTGGATCTGTAGGATGTGGAGCGTCTTAAACGCGCATTCATGCGGCGTGCTGTACTTTACTGTGCTGTACTTTACTGTGCTGTACTTTACTGTGCTGTACTTTACTGTGCTGTACTGTGCTGTGCTTTACTGTGCTGTACTGTGCTGTGCTTTACTGTGCTGTACTGTGCTGTGCTTTACTGTGCTGTACTGTGCTGTGCTTTACTGTGCTGTACTGTGCTGTACTTTACTGTGCTGTGCTTTACTGTGCTGTGCTTTACTGTGCTGTGCTTTACTGTGCTGTACTTTACTGTACTGTGCTGTGCTGTGCTATACTGTACTGTTTTATGAACGTTGTGGCGTTTATCTAATGTTGATCTCTCTTCAGACAGAGCACAATATTACTGTAAATATCATATAATATCATCAGCATAAATTGTAATAAAACAGGAATAATGCTGCATTGTATGTTGAAAATGAAAACACGCCCTGTTGTAATGTTTTGTTAAATAAATGCAGAATTGCTCTGTATAGTGTTGATGTCTCTTTTCTCTTAACTCGAACTCTGTATGTGACCTGAAACTGCTGTGTGCACATGATGAACAAACGAGAATGTGTTGGGTTACAGCCATGTGCCTCTTCAAGGTGAGAACTCTCTCTCTATCCCCATTACATCCCCTAGTGATCATGGCCTGCTGATTTTTTACATGAAAACGCATTCACAGGCTCTGTTCCAAAACCTTGTGAGGTGTCTACATTGTCAACATTTTAAGAAATGCTTTCCACACAAACCGTATATAAAGCTTTTCTGTAGCTCCAGTGGTAGAGCATGATGGCACTGGCAACACCAAGGTCATGGTTTTCATTTCCAGGGAATGAATCTGCTCATAAACAATGTATAGCTTCAAATGCACTGTAAGTCATTTTGGGTAAAAACATCTGTTAAATATGTAAATGTAAGGCACCTTCTATTGGCCAGATTCAGGCAGCATCCTTTAATATCTCTTTAAATCTCTTAATGCATCACAACAAGATTACTGACACAGTCCATTCATGATGGTGGTCTAAGCGAGAACATTTCAATTATTTATATACTAATCATTCATTTGGTACCTGAATATAGCACTAAAATAACCAATAGTATTTCAAATCAGTTTCTAGGGGCAGTAGACAGCGAGTCAGCTCTCACAGTTTTGAGTCATGATATTTTGTTGGTTTGTTTACAGTAAGACATGCAGTTGTACCAGAATTTCATCCAGCCCTGTCAGAAGCAGAGAAGTTCCCCTGTGGTGAACTGCAGACACACTCCATCTCCTCTGAATGAGACAGATTACAGACACAAAGCCTCGGCCATAATCTGACGTGTGTGTTTGAACAGCAGAATATTTAAACCACTGCAAGATTCCACAAGAACCATCAACACAGCTTACACTTGTACTGTGGAAACCAGAGGTGAAATACTACAGGATTATTTTTGTTCAACACATTTTTGGCAGGTTTCCTTTTAGAAATAAATATTAGAAATAGTATTAGAAATAGTATTTGTACTATCTCAGGAAGCCATAAAATACTGTTGTTTAGGTTAAAGGTCCAAGAGAGTGTGGTTGTAAACATTCATTATGTTTGCATAGGAAACATATCACTCTGTCTGTCGTAACTATAGTTAAGCCTTTCAGACACACACATGAAGTGTGGAGATCTTTTCTAAGAGCACATCTGAGCAGGTCAAAGTAAACCGTGACGCGGCCATGTTTTGTGAGGTTTACCAGAGTGCTTGTGTGTTGGCAGAGGAGAGTCTCAGAGAACTCTCTGGTGGCCGTGGACTTTTCAGGACACAAGAGTCGGGTAATAGAGAACCCGTCAGAGGTGCTGTCAGTGGCTGTGGAGGAGGGCCTGTCCTGGAGGGTAATGCTTCAAATATCATAAAAATAAATTGATAATTGAAAAAAGCCAAAAATGATCAACATTATCAACAGCCCACAGAGCAGTGCTGTGATGCTTTGTAACTGTGTGTGTGTGTCTCCTCCAAAGGATAATCTGTCATAAGATGAGCTTTCACGGCAGTCCTTTAACCACTCAGAGCTCCATGTCCAACATAGGTCAGCATTCATTTGTTCTATCATAGTGGGGATTTTCTATTGACTTCTGTTTTAATACCAGACTTCAGTCATCCATGTGGCTCAGGCGTAGATTCACAGTAAAGTGTCTCGTGAAAAGGCTCACAGATTAATCACTCAGCAGGGTCTCATTAATGGGTATGTTTCTTAAAGAAAATGTCATATGGAAATGTCATACTTTTATGTCATACAAGCCCACTTTTAACATCAGTGCTTTAAAAACATTTAATATTTTTAATAATATTATTTATTACTTATATTTATTTATAGGCTTCCTTTTTTGCTCCCAGTTCTGGATATAAATGCTAAATATAAATAATGTTATAATGTAAATAATTTACTGTTTGGTTTTGTCTGCTCAGGCTCTTTTTTTGTGCGGGACAGTCAGAGTAACTTGAGGACATTTGTTTTGTCTTTGTGCCATATGCAGAAAATAAAAAAAATTCAGATTGTTTCAGTAAGTCTGAAGCATCACAAACTGTTGTTGAATACTGATGTCTGTCTGAGCTGTAATGCTGGATGATGGACGCACACATTTCACTGACCTGCTGCAACTAGTTGAGTTTTATCAGCTGGAAAGAGGCATTCTGCTTTGTCAACTAAAACATCACTGTGCCCACATTACCCTCTGATCTTCAGATGCCCTGTGGAGACCTGTGATGCAGCACACCCTAATGCACCTTAACACCCACAGGGATATTTTGGGCGTCAGCTTTCCTTGGACAGGAAACTCAGCCAGACAAAACCACCACAGCATTTTACTGTCTACCCTGAGAAAAGCATTAGTGTCTGATCACCTTCAGCTGTGTATCTGATCACCTTCAGCTGTGTATCTGATCACCTTCAGCTGTGTATCTGATCACCTTCAGCTGTGTATCTGATCACCTTCAGCTGTGTATCTGATCACCTTCAGCTGTGTATCTGATCACCTTCAGCTGTGTATCTGATCACCTTCAGCTGTGTATCTGATCACTGCAGCTGTGTATCTGATCACCTTCAGCTGTGTATCTGATCACCTTCAGCTGTGTATCTGATCACCTTCAGCTGTGTATCTGATCACCTTCAGCTGTGTATCTGATCACCTTCAGCTGTGTATCTGATCACTGCAGCTGTGTATCTGATCACTGCAGCTGTGTATCTGATCACTGCACCTCTGTATCTGATCACTGCACCTCTGTATCTGATCACTGCAGCTCTGTATCTGATCACCTTCAGCTGCGTATCTGATCACTGCAGCTGCGTATCTGATCACTGCAGCTGCGTATCTGATCACTGCACCTCTGTATCTGATCACTGCAGCTCTGTATCTGATCACCTTCAGCTGTGTATCTGATCACCTTCAGCTGTGTATCTGATCACCTGCAGCTGTGTATCTGATCACTGCAGCTGCGTATCTGATCAACTTCAGCTGCGTATCTGATCACCTTCAGCTGCGTATCTGATCACCTTCAGCTGCGTATCTGATCACCTTCAGCTGCGTATCTGATCACTTCAGCTGCGTATCTGATCACTGCAGCTGCGTATCTGATCACTGCACCTCTGTATCTGATCACTGCACCTCTATATCTGATCACTGCAGCTCTGTATCTGATCACCTTCAGCTGTGTATCTGATCACCTGCAGCTGTGTATCTGATCACTGCAGCTGTGTATCTGATCAACTTCAGCTGTGTATCTGATCAACTTCAGCTGTGTATCTGATCACTGCAGCTGTGTATCTGATCACCTTCAGCTGTGTATCTGATCACCTTCAGCTGTGTATCTGATCACCTTCAGCTGTGTATCTGATCACCTTCAGCTGTGTATCTGATCACCTTCAGCTGTGTATCTGATCACCTGCAGCTGTGTATCTGATCACCTTCAGCTGTGTATCTGATCACCTTCAGCTGTGTATCTGATCACTGCAGCTGTGTATCTGATCACTGCAGCTGTGTATCTGACCACTGCAGCTGTGTATCTGACCACTGCAGCTGTGTATCTGACCACTGCAGCTGTGTATCTGATCACTGCAGCTCTGTATCTGATCACTGCAGCTCTGTATCTGATCACCTTCAGCTGTGTATCTGATCACCTTCAGCTGTGTATCTGATCACCTTCAGCTGTGTATCTGATCACCTTCAGCTGTGTATCTGATCACCTTCAGCTGTGTATCTGATCACCTTCAGCTGTGTATCTGATCACTGCAGCTGTGTATCTGATCACCTTCAGCTGTGTATCTGATCACTGCAGCTCTGTATCTGATCACCTTCAGCTGTGTATCTGATCACCTTCAGCTGTGTATCTGATCACCTTCAGCTGTGTATCTGATCACCTTCAGCTGTGTATCTGATCACTGCAGCTGTGTATCTGATCACCTTCAGCTGT
>JAZGTH010000059.1:10802500-10847500 GCA_036877525.1 Chromobotia macracanthus
ATTTAGGTTTGATCACTTGGAAATTCCCATACTCTTAGTTATTCTTTCATTAGGGACCCAAGGTCGCACTGAGTCTCGCGCCGGCCGATATATACGCGGATCTCACGATCACAAAATGGTCATTTTGATCTTACTCAGAGGTTGCCGGGTAAACTAATATTATTAAACCTGGCTGTTTCATACTCGCTCAGATCTATTAACAGTTGTCTTAGTCACGATCATGCAACTTGTTAAGACAGGTAATAGACAGAAACCTGGAGATCTTAGTTGATGTGCTCCTAGCTCCTTTCAACAAGTCCCCAGTATGATCATATCCTGACACCAATTTTGCGGTAACCTTGGACTCCTTCTAATCTACCGGTAATAACAATTTCTTAAGAACTTCCAATGTATCGATAAAACAATTTATTTGCCAGGCAGGTTAAAACATCAATTTAGAGATGTAAAATACATAATATGAGTTTGAATACAATAAAAACAATAAATGATCAACAGAATAAAACAAAATACAAAGTCTAAATCATACCTGGCAAATGAGACACACAGCAGCAGTTGTGTGGGAAGTTCTGGTTACAGAATGTTTCCCTTGGTTGTTTGCCAATATACCTTAAATACCCTTGTGAGACAAAGAGTCATAAATTTTGTGGTCAGTTCGATATTTGGTTGGTCAGTTTTTCGTGACCTCAAAGACCCCTGTTGAGATAATCAGTACCCAGATGTCTTGAGAGAGACACACCTATAACAGAAGTGTAAGTTTTCTATTAAGTTTTCTCCCTCTAATACACTATATCCCTTAATTATAGAAATTAGACCTTTTTACCCATCGCACCATGACCTTTAAAATGATATCAAACATGAGCATGAAAACTTAATAACATCACACTGTATGTGGTACATATATGTTCAATGGGCTCTATTGATCTGAGTCTAAAATGAGAGAGAAAGCAGAGGTGAATTTCGGGTCATCAGTGTTTCACAGGAAAGATAGGGCACAAATTCCTGAACACGCATATCAGTGAGTTTTATTGTTTTATGGTAGGTTTCTGTTAACAAACCCAATGTTTATCTCTTAAACCAGATGCCTTACACTTAATTTTACTTTTGGAGTTTGAAAGCATATCTCTATATTTAATTTCATTATAAAAATAAGGCAGTTGGTGCATTCTCCAAAAACACCTTTTTGGGTTTTAAAAAGCATAAGGATTTGGAATGACATGAGGGTGAGCAAGTAATGTTTAGGTGAACAACTTCTTTAAGCTCAATGTTTTCTCAGACTGTGAAGTCATCTTTTACTGATCTTCTCTTACTGTCCTGTCAGGTTAGAGTCTTAGGTGACCTCAGACATTCAGATCATCCTCCAGCTTCTGCAGAGACAGATGTGTTTAGGACCTCCATCTTACAGCAGCCTCACAGATAACAACAGACCGGCCACCAGAGTGCAGCCTGTAATGGCAAAAATCAAATCCAGAGACTCTCTGTCAGCTCTGACCCTTATTGACTCAAATCCAAAATAAAACTGTGGGTCTCATGCAGACCGGACTCAACTCTAAGATACAGTCTCATAAACAGCCACATAAACCGACAGAATTCCAAATCTCTGCTTTCAGTTTACCTCTCTTCCCCTCCAGACACGCTGCCTAACAGAGTATCAACAGGGACTGTGGACCTCCACAGACCTCTGTCTTGACTCAGAACTACTGAAGGATTAGCCCTGAGTCTCCTGGCATCAGCAATATCTGAACAGGAGAACTGAGAGGGCACTTTCAGTGACAGCACCTTCTTGCCTGGAAGTGTACAGAATAGAACATTTCAAAACAGGCATTGGCCTAATGCAACTTATGACTCTCCACTGGCACTCATCTATCCAGCTTCCTCAGCAATGTCACTAATGTATACTCCTCAGTGGCATTGAGAAAAATCTGACCATCCCTTGGACCAAACTTGATTTTCATAAAAGTTTTCTCTTAAAGACGGGTTATAGAGTTTGCTGGGATCTCCATCTTCCTCTTCACGTTCTGCTGAAGATTCAATATAATGCTGGTGTCTTATATATCTTACAGTGTCCTATAGCCCAGTTTCAACATTATTATTCCAAATGATAATACAGATAATATAGTCATTGTACATTTGCATTTGCCACTCAAAAGTGTGGGACCAGTCTATTATTTTTAATAGTTTCCATTGCACATTATATTAGCATGACAATCATGTTTAAATCTCACTACTTAAACATTGAACCCTATTGAACCCAGCTGTAGCAGAAGACTGATATAGTAGTAACAAGTAACTGCATAATGAATGTACATTAGGAATATAGAATACATGCTTCTTCTACACACAATACCTCTACATAACTGTCCCAAATGTAGCTCTGAATATGTACTGTATGCATATTTACATGAACTTTACATATGTACATGAACTACTGATCAGCAGTGATCAGCTATGATAATGTTGGCTTCATCAAGCCACTGATATTTAAATTTCTTATGACACTGAGGCAACAGAAAAGGCTTATTTCAAATAGATGACAGAAGTTTCTGTCTCACCAGCATTAACAATTAAATACTACATCTACACCCTCACACGTCAAACCCCACCAAAATACAAGTTACTGCTTTTAAATAATAACTGAGAGATTTTCAATATTGTGTCTGTTTTGCTTCTTTGTAAATTAAATTAAATTTTATTAATATTCGTTTCTATGTATTGAATAATTTCCAGTAATAAACTGGCAGATTTATGTGCAACAAACACTTGAAGTTGAAGCTGAAATTGAATCTCACTGAAACTTTGATCATATTGTGGAATGTTCTTTTATTTCTAATAAAAGGAGAGATCTTATTTAAAAAAAATAAAAACTCAATAACCCAACAGAATAAATGTTATCTTGTGCACGTGAGTGTCTGTTGCTTGTATTGGATTTGTATTTATTGTGGATTTTATTTATTATTTAATTTTGTTTGTACACAGTGTGTGTGTGTGTGTGTGGCTTCATTATATAATATAATATTATATATAACAGGCAGAGGCAGGGGTGTTTATTGGACATATATTTAAAACAGTTCACACACTGAAGCACATAAACTTACAGATACAAATGTTCATTTTTCACGATTATGAATTTGCATTGTATAGTTTGTACACCACAATATTCTGCAGGTGTATTTGAATGTTTCTCTTATTTAAAGATTTATTATCATATATATTTGATGCGTTTCAGACGATTACTTTTGACTAAATATGTAAATGAATACATGAAAAGAATGCACATCAGTTTGTTTGTGTCTGTTCTTACTTTAACTGTGTTTTATGTAAATACTTTTTGTTTAATAATCTGAAAGTTTTGCACCTGAGTGCATGGTTTTATTATTTTTATGCATTTAAAAATTATATTAAATAATTTGATAAAACATTATAAACAAATAGTTCTGTTACATGTTTAGCCTTAAAAATTAATTTTGTTACCATGTACTGCTTCATTTTGTTGCCGTAAAAAAGGATGACGTGTGGAAACCGAGCGGAGAAACGAAACCGAAAGAGAGACGCGGCGCGTCGGTCGCGGACGCTCCGCGGCGGATCAGTGAAGGCTGGCGGAGCTCGAGTGAGGATCACGGATCCAGACTCACCTCAACATGAGCTGCCATCAAGACGTCGAGACCCGTCACGTTTTGGACTGCTACCGCGGCAGACTCGAGCGTCATATCGAAGTGGAGCCACTTCTGGACCTGCTACAGTTCCTCGAACCAGAGCAGAAGGAGAGAATACGGGCCAGGTTACGTCAGGATGGCAATATTCGCGCAGCGGCCACTCTTATTGATGAAATCATTAAAAGAGCCGATGTGAGAGGCTGGTCGAGGGAGCTGATCACGGCACTGGAAACTGTCGGCTGCAAACATGCCGCAAATTACGTGGAGAACAATCCGCCCAGCCCGTCAGAAGAGGCCGAGAACGACAGCTGTATCCGCCTCATAGATCTCATGCAGCTGTCGCTGGTCAACATGAAAACACGCGATGTCTGCACGCACTGCTACTCAATAGCGCTCTTAACACAGGAGGACGTGCAAAATGTCAGTAACGTGCCTTTAATCCTGACGCAGGCTTGATCTAGAGATGCAGGCTTGATCTATAGATGTATGTCTGATCTATAGATGCAGGCTTGATCTATAGATGCATGTCTGATCTATAGATGCATGTCTGATCTATAGATGCAGGCTTGATCTAGAGATGTATGTCTGATCTATAGATGCAGGCTTGATCTATAGATGCAGGCTTGATCTATAGATGCAGGCTTGATCTATAGATGCAGGCTTGATCTATAGATGCATGTCTGATCTATAGATGCATGTCTGATCTAGAGATGCAGGCTTGATCTATAGATGCAGGCTTGATCTACAGATGCAGGCTTGATCTACAGATGCAGGCTTGATCTACAGATGCAGGCTTGATCTAGAGATGCAGGCTTGATCTAGAGATGCAGGCTTGATCTAGAGATGCATGTCTGATCTATAGATGCATGTCTGATCTATAGATGCATGTCTGATCTATAGATGCATGTCTGATCTATAGATGCATGTCTGATCTATAGATGCAGGCTTGATCTATAGATGCAGGCTTGATCTATAGATGCAGGCTTGATCTATAGATGCAGGCTTGATCTATAGATGCATGTTTGATATATGCTTTATCACAACACAACGTGAGCAAATGCTGTTCTACATCACAGCTCTTAGTGCGCCCAAAGTTTTAATGATGGCGCAATTATTGCTCTTATTAATATGTACGTACTGAACATGCTCATAAGAAGAGGGCGCTATAAACCAGAGAGACAACAAAGCACACTGCTCTGATAATTCTGACTACTGTTCAGAATGCTTGTAGATCATTGCTACTATACAGCCCTACTACACTTTAATTTCCCTTCACACATATGTCTTAATACACTGGATAGAATATAAAACATTTTTATGATTGAAATCACCTTCACTGGATTTTAGGAAAAGTTTTAAAGGGGCGATTATGTGGAGTGTTTCTAATCTGTACACATGCCTGTCACTCAATGTCTGTCTCTTTAATATTAAACATTAACTGTTTCTTTATCATTACTCTCGCAGATCATGACAGCCACGGAAAATAAGGGCAATATAGGTGGTGCGCGTTTGCTCCTCGCAAGGCTGGTGAAAAACGAAGCTGGCTGGTTTTCCAAATTCCTGCAGGCCCTGGAGGACACAGAACACTATGAGTTGGCACGTGAGCTGCGGGGAGAGCCTTCTAATGAAGACGGTGAGATTCATACAGAGGCAAATACCATCAAAGCCTCCAGACCCTTTCTGCACATTTCCAGCAACAAATTAATTTATTGGTAAATTATTGGTGTTTCCTCGTCAGCCTCTCACAGTCTCTCCTAGAGGAAACTGGAAACCAGAGCTGTGTGGACAAACATTTCTAGCCTGCATATCCCACTGTTAGTTTTGTATATACCAAATCAGCTCCTACAAAATGACAAATGTTGAGATTGTGCTAACAGCCAGTGTTAGCTGACATTTCACAGGATGCTTCAGAACATAAGTATAAAGAGCCAAAAACAACATTACAAATGTAGCATTACCAAACTTCTCAAATCTGACTCTTTAACTGCATGTTCTCATGTGATCAGACACTCAGTTACTTCACTGAATTAGGAATTAAAAATCTCTTCAGGGACACAGAGCACAGTAAACGCTCTCATCTAATCTCAGGCTGGACTCGTGTCACACTATTTGTGCTCCAGAAATGAATGATCCCTCAAATCCTGTTGAGGTGTGCTATTAGGTGTGCTTTAATTAGACATACCAAAAATTTATTTGTGGTACTCAATCTCATGTCATATTCAAGTCAGACAGCTAACTCACAACTTCAGAAGAGTCCCACAGATGATACAAGAAAATACTGGTAATTTATAATATGTCCTTTAAAAACATGGCACGTGAGATTCATATTACGTTCATCTTTAGCATGATAATGTAATTCTGGTCAACAAGAAGATGTAACTACATGCCAGCAATTACTGAGATCAACTGTACTAACTACTCATAACTGGTAATCTGTGTGTTGGTTATCTGTGTGCTGTACAGAAGCCATGTCAGTTGAAATCCATGGGTTGAGAACAGAGGAGGCGAGTGAACAGGCATGTGCAGCAGCTCCAGTGGAGATGGACACAGACTTTCATGGCTCTATGTCCTTCATCCCACCCTCTCTCTCTGGCAGCAGCTCACTGCTCTTGGACGAGCTGAATGTCAGTATGGAAAGCAGTGTGGACAGCAGTGGTCTGGGTACATCAGCTCCTTCCACCACTGATAATGAAGGTAGAATCTGAAAAAATTGATTTAAAACTCCACTGATTCAAAACTGTACTAGTCTTTTATGTTTTCTCATGTTTAGTGATGTGCTTATGTTATCACAAAGCTTTCTTTAAAACATCTGCATGAATGGTTATTGACTGCCAATATTTACTTTGACATGATGGAAGTCTGGACAGACACATTCATCTGAAATCTTATAGTATGGGTCATTTTTGAATCTAAAACACATCCACACAAAAGCAGTCACATCCCTTTCAATAACAAGCTCTTATTTGGGACACGTCATGTGTTCAACCATGTATCTCATGTGTACATACCTCCGAGCACTACTCATCCTAACACACATAACACATCACATAACACACAAACTCACTAACACCACTGCATGGATTCTCTTTCAGAGGTTGATATGTATGTAGAAGGTGAGAAGATGGAGGAGGAGGATCTCACAGAAGAAATCAATCAGTCAGGTACAATCAAATGATTCTTATCCATCTGCAGAACACACACAAGTCACCAGTCAGACAACAGAAGTTATGGTTATGGAACGTAGGGTGTGAGATCTCAGCTGCTAACCAAAAGCTTGTAGGGTCGAACACCACAAAGAGCAATGCTTGTGTTATCACCATCATGACCTCCAGCAAGGTACCAAACCCCACACTCTGTGTCTTCTGCTCAGTCATCAGCTAGATCTACAGCTCTGTTAAAAACCACAGTAGAGAAAAGCACAGAAGACTCCCACCCCACACTGCCTCCTCTACACTGAACACACATCTGCATACACAGCTGGCTAACTGCAGGGTTATATGTCAATCACTGGAGTTTCTCCTGCTCTCTCTCTCTTTCAGCGAGCAGTAGGGAAATTGTGTTACGTGACTATCAGATGGGGGTGGCCAGACCAGCTCTTGAGGAAAAGAACATCATCATCTGCCTTCCAACAGGAAGTGGGAAAACCAGAGTTGCTGTGTACATCACTAAGGAACATCTAGAGAGTCGGAAGCGGATGGGAAAACCTGGGAAAGTTGTTGTTCTTGTCAACAAGGTGCTGTTCATCAGATACAGATATGAGGAACTCACCAGTGACTTATTGTGATTATAAACAGTAAAATATTATTAATAGTGAATCAGTGAAACAGCATAGTGCCTCTGATTCATAAAGGTCATGTTCAAACAGAAATAAACAGATATTAAACCAAAAAGTCACATGTGGCCATACATGACAGTGGGTCGGTTTCTGCAGAAGCCTTTTGCTTTTAACAGACCAGTTTGATGTAAACTTACAGTATGATGTAAACTCAGCACTTCATCAGGTACAGATTTCCTCTGAACAATGAGTTCCCTTCAGAGAAACATTAACTATCTCCAGTGACATCACACAAACTATTTTTATGCACAGAGAGGGATTTAAACACACCACATTAAGAAAGATCAGTCGGGGTGTTAACTAAGTGCCCTTTGGAATTGTAAAGGATGTGTTTTTTTATTTTGGACAAAGGCAACATATTATTATGGTAAAAACTTGCGATAAGCTTTTTTCAAAATTCCCAATCACACACCAAATATTTCTAAATGTAAGTCATCCTGAAGTTTTCAAGCTGCATCCACCAAACTCATTTTGATGTAGAATTCTTTATTAGCAACAGTCTAGAAACACACATCACAGAATAACCTAGCAACCACCCAACAAAGCCCCAGCAACCACTCAGAAAACCATTCAGAGGGCCTACATCATTCAAACTTCAAGGCATTTTAAATGTTTTTTTAACTTTCTAAGTTCTATAAATCCAACATCAAAATATGTCTTAGCACGCTTTATTTTTCCAGTTATATTTCAGTTTTTTTTATATTTTATGTCTTTTTACCCTTTTCAGGTGCCTCTGGTTGAGCAGCACTATAAGGCTGAGTTTGGGAAGTTTTTACAGCACAAATACTCAGTGAAACGGGTCAGTGGAGCTTCACAGCTCAAAATATCCTTCCCACAAATTGTGGAGCAAAATGACATCATCATCTGCACGGCACAGATTCTGGAAAACTCTTTATCCAAAGCCAAGAACGGTGATGAGGACGGAGTTAAATTATCACGTATGTCACATTTCCCCTCACTCCAAACACTACTGCAATGACTGCTGGTTCAACAGAATGATTCTAGTTTCTGAGTGAAGTTCAGTCACAGAGGTTCATCTTCTGCTAGCAATCAGAGACCAAAGCGGCAACTCTGAGGTTTTATGTGACAGTTCTCTTAGCGTTTAAACAGCCAGCAAAAGATTCATTAACTATGTATTATTAAATATATTTATATGATTGTGGAAGGTGCAAGACCATAAAATGTTCGTCCAATCATTGCATCGGTCTAAATGTTGGTCTGATGTTCTACTTCCCTGTCAAACTCTGTATGTGTTCATGTGTTGGAGGCATGGCTTTGGAGAGCTCTGAAGGGAGGGTAGGGTCTTATGCTTTCAAAGCTAGCTTGCTATTGCTAGTCTCTCTGAAATTGCTTACCCTACCTTTATAAACACTACCTTTAATACCTTTAGTAACATTATCACTAAATCACTACCTTTATTAAATTTCTGATTACATTACAGCACCCTGTTTTGGAACATAAAACAACCAACAGGAAGATTTTTTAGGGATAGTAGAATGAGTTAGATAATTATTCTTGCAAAAGAAAAGAGGGAACAGATTTACATCACAGATAACTGGAAATTGAATTATTAAAAGTGTAAACTGAACTGAATTGAACTCCTGTACTTGCAGAGTTTTCCCTGATGGTTATAGATGAATGTCACCACACGCAGAAGGGTGGAGTCTATAATCACATCATGATTCGATACTTGAAACAGAAACATCGGAACCAGCAGCTGGAGAAGCAGCAGAAAAGGCCGGTTCCAATCCCTCAGATTCTAGGTCTGACTGCCTCACCTGGTGTGGGAGGAGCCAAGACCCAGCAGAAAGCAGAGGAACACATTCTACAGGTATGAGAACCAGGAAGTAACCAATTGTTAACCAATGGTTCTTAAGGTATGAGGTGCCCAGATGTGATGTAAAAGGAGGCGCAGGAGCCTTAAAACTATAAACCTAAATATTGGGAATATTTAAACCTGCCTCACTGATGATAGCCTAGAAAGAAAACCTATTTCAATTTCAATTACTTTTCCAATGACTTCAGAAGACTTGTAAGATGTGTAGTACACTTTCAACATACACATTTTTTATCAGCATTATGTTCCAACATCTAGCAACAACTCAGTACAAAAAATACAAAAAAATAGCTGCAATATATTTACAATATAAATACATTTAAAAGGGGGCCTGACATGATCTCAAAACATATAAACAGGGTTCTTGACTTCCACTACATAAACACACAATTATGCATAAACTCTGTGCTTTACTTAAAACAGTGTTTTACATTGAGAAACCCTGAATCTTTCTAACAGCACTCTAACACTCTAAAATGCTTGTGCTTGTTTCTTGGAGTATCAGAAAAGCCGCCGTTCTTCTTCAGGGGAATGTTTCCTCTGAGCACTTCATCTTTCTGCTAGAGGGTCTAATGTGTTATTGGTCATTTTACAGTTCATCTGATTCTCATCTGGAGCTTTGGGTTCAGGAGTTTCTGTTTCATTGTATTGATGTTTCACAGATCTGTGCAAATTTGGATGCCTTCACAATAAAAACCAAAACTTCTGAGGAGGAGGCCAAGAAACCGTATAAAAGGATTGCAATAGCAGAAGAGAGGAAGGAGGTATTTCTGTTTATAACTATAAAAGAAACTGAAGTAGGTGAAGTGTCTCATTTCTGTACCATTAGCAGCAGATAACAGCATCTGTTTTTCATATGAAAACACAATCTGTTTATGTGGTCCATCTGAGCAAACACAGGCTCAACAAGTAGTGAGGTTAGGGCGGGACTAGCTGTTTGTCCAAAAATGGCAAATGGGGCTGGTATTTGATACTCATAATTATTTATTTCTGTTTGTTGCCATAAGTGACACAGAAATGACACACTTCTAAAACTCATTTGACCGGTTAGCAACCACCTAGCAACCAGCTAGAACACCATAGCAACCACAGAGAACAACCTAGCAACTCTCTACATAGACAGACAGAGCATCTGCAAAGCAGTGTTATGGCAACCACTTGCAACATGCTATCACAGAGGCAGTATTATGGTTCCATGTGTGTCATGTTACAGGACCCGTTTGGAGATGTGATCAAAAAGATCATGGATGAAATCCACACACACGCTGAACTGAAGCCGCTATGTGAGCCTGGCACACAAAACTATGAGCAGTGGGTGGTCCAGAAAGAGCAGAACGGTGAGACCACTTGAGTTTTACCGCTTTTTACACCTAAAGCTCTCAGATATATTGATGTTTAATTGTGTTCCAGACATGATAATCTGAATGCAATATTGCGCTGACCTACTACACAATCAAATCTAGTATACTAGTAAAAAACATATGAGCGTATAACATAAAATGGCAGAAAAATGTTAACTGTTTAGCCATAAGATGATGTAATATGTCATGCACTTCTGCAGTTTGTGTCACAATAAGGAGGGTCTCCTTCCTGCATTTGAAAGAATAAACTCTTATTTTACAGCAGTCTCACACGAGTGAGTACTGAGTGAAACACATTTCAAAGCACAACAACTATTCCTACACAGACATTTTAAAATATTCATCAACATCAATAAAGAAGCCTAATCCATGAACCAGTAGTCAAAATATTACACTTTGTGATTGATCATTAAACTAGTCACTGTAAATAACATCACTGAATTTTGACCATACATCATAAAACTGTAGACTGATGTTGTGTGTGTGTGTGCAAAATGTGTGTTTTTCACCAGCTGCTAAAGACGAGAATCAAAAAGTACGTGTGTGTGCGGAACATCTGCGCCAATACAACGAAGCTCTTCATCAGAGCAACACCATACGCATGTCTGATGCCTTCCGCTTTCTCAACAAATATCACAGTGAACAACTGAAGACAAAATCCAGCCCTGATGAAGATGATAAAATTACAATGACAGATACGGAGCGGTTCCTCTTCACTCTGTTTACAGGTATCACAACAATAGAGTCAGCTGTAGATGCTATCCAGAATCCACTAAAGCTCCAGCAGTTACTTCAGATGTTTAACATGCTAATAAACAGAAACTGTTAAAGGAATAGTTCAACCAAACATAAAAACTCAATGTAAATAATGTTTCATCATTGAGTGAACTGTTCTATTAAAACCAGAACACTGATTTTACCCTTTATTTATTCTTTGTATCTGAACCTTATTCTCTTTTCTTTCTAAATACACAACAGACAAAAAAGCGAAGCTCCAGGAGCTGATGGGAAAGCCGCAGTATGAAAATAATAATCTAGCACAACTGAAATCGAACATTCTGAAGGAGTTCAGCACCAGACACACGGCCAGAGGAATCATCTTCACTCAGACCCGCCTCAGTGCCATTGCTCTCTGCCAGTGGATTCAAGAAAACTCCAAGTTCGAGGAAATTGGAGTCAGGGCCAGATATCTGATTGGTGGAGGAGATCAGAGCCTGGTGAAGCCAATGACAGCTGTAAGCTCTGAAACTCCATCACGATCGGTTTTACAGTGCAGATTACACAGAAAATAACAGACTAATCCTTAAAAATTATTTTTACATTTTTACATTACAATTTTTACATTTATTCATTTAGCAGAAGCTTTCAACCAAAGCAGCTTCACAAGAGCATTTAACATTTTTCCATCAAGTATACATTTAAAAGCAGATGCTGGTATTTTTCTCAAAGCACGTGAATTACACAATACCACATTAAACCCAGAACATTTCTTGACACATTTTTACACATATTGCTTGCTTATGCTGTGTTCACACCTCATGAAGTATTTTATGTCTCCAGGCAGAGCAGAAGGACGTGCTGAACAAGTTTCATGAGGGTGAGATTAACCTGTTGATTGCCACCACCGTGGCTGAAGAGGGACTGGACATCGCTGACTGTAATTTTGTCATACGCTATGGCCTTGTGACCAATGAGATCGCCATGATTCAGGTGTGCCTTCACTGCTCGTTCTTTAACAAACTAAAATAATGTTATATTTTACCTGGTCATGACATGCTTATACAATCACAAATGATGTGATTAGAGACTGATGATGATGATGATGGTGGTGATAATGTGATGGTTGTTTTGGGGTCTGATGGTGCTCTCAGTGTTCTGATGAAGATGTGTGATGTTTTCTGGCTGCAGGCACGGGGTCGAGGGCGAGCGGAGGACAGCAGTTATACACTGGTGGCTGAATCAGGGTCTGGGGTGGCAGAGAGAGAGAGTGTTAATGAATACAGGGAGAAAATGATGAGCAAAGCCATCGCCAAAGTGTGCAAGATGGATCGAGCAAACTACGAGAAGAAAGTGAGATTCAACTTCAGTTTTTTAGTGCAGCACGCACACACTTCTTTATTATTGCTGATGTGCCAACAAATAAAATAACAAACATGTAACCCTAATTATTAAACTTCAACAGGTAAATCATCCTAAAATTTTAGTTAGCTTTTTTTGGTATAAGAAAAATCAAGACTTAGACCATAATATTAATTTTTGATCATTTGTATAAGTGGGGGGGGGGGGGGGGTTGAATGTTGGTACATCATGGTAGAGAACAGAAAACCTGGATGTTCTTCATGCTGTATTTGTGTAAATGTGGTAATGCAATTTCATACATTTATTGTGATACAGGTAATACTCTTTCAAATAACAGAGGAACCTATGTTTGATTTTGTGTAGATCAGAGAGTTTCAGTTCCAGGCTATAATGGAGGAAAAGGTCAAGAGCAAGAAGAAGCAGCAGAAGGTCATGATGAAGGAACCGCCATCCAAGATTAGCCTGAGCTGCAGACAGTGCAGTAAGACGGTCTGCTCTGGAGAAGACATCCAGATCATTGACAACATGCATCACGTCAACGTCACTGAGCAGTTCCGGTAAATCCTCTGAGAAACACAGAGACTTTATTAATTCCCTGAAAACTCTGTGTAGAAGCATGATGATGAGGAACGAGCTGTTGTCTTGGCAGGAAGCTGTTTTTAGTACGTGAGAACACCTCACTGCAGGAGAGGCTGCTGGACTACGAGACTAACGGAGTGATCGCATGCAAACACTGTGGACAGGTGTGTCTTTCATTCAGACAAAGTTCAGCATAACCGTCTTTAAACATCTTTGCTAACGTTTTTCACCATTTCAAAATGAGATTTATTAGGAAACTGGTTCACTGATAACTTCAAGCAACAGAACCATTCTTACATCAGATAAAACACTCCTATCCCAAGATCTATAAACCTATCTACACAGAAACAGTACAGGACTGTTACACACAGTTTCTGTTAGGGCATGTATTTACTGTAAATCTGATGTTTTGTCTTCTACAGCCCTGGGGTTCTATGATGCTGTATAAAGCAGTTGAGTGCCCATGTCTCCATATCAAGAACTTTGTGGTAACATACAGCTGTAAGAAGAAAACCTTCAGTAAATGGAGTGAGCTGGCCATACGATTCCCTGCGTTTGAGTACACACAACATGTGGATGTGCTCGGAGAGGGCTCAGGGGCCGAGGACAGTGACTCTGACTAAATAGTCAAAATAATCTCTGACACAATCACAAACTAAAAGATTAATCCGTTCTGTTGCACTGTAGCATTTCTCAACATGTGGTGGGTCAATGGAAGGTGTAATTTCCTCTTTCATAATCTCAGAAATTATGTCTAAATTCAGATGACTTCTGATGATAGTTTACATATGCTTTTGTTCTGATACAGATTGTGTTTCTGTCACTCAGTGGGTTGAGTATTACATTAGCAGCACAAAGGCTGTGGGTTCGATTCGCAGGGAACACGTACTAATGTGATAAAAATACCTTGAATGCACTGTAAGTCGCTTTCGATAAGAGCTTCTGCCCAATACATAAATGTAAAAACATGTTTTGCTTTGTTTACACAAGATTTTACACATGTAGATTATGAAATCACAGCCCATCTTCATCAGTGTTTCAACATGCTGATTTACTCCAGTGCTTCTTAACAAAATGCATTAAAATGGTGCCCAATGTATCATATGCTCTCTCTCCCTTGCATGAGCAATATTTAATAATGATGATGAATGATTCATTCATGAAGGACCATCAAGGACAGCACAACATCCTCTCACACACCTGTTCAGATCTTCCCATGAGTAACTGGAATCTTTGAGCAAACACCACCTGAGAAAGGCTGTCAAAATCTGCCTTTCCTTATGCATAAACGAAAAACTTCAGCCATGAAGCTGAACATGTTTTACTCGAGTCAGAGAACTTCCTTTAAACGCCTGCCCTGTCAGTCGGAGAACTTCTGACTAAATCAGAAATGAATGCAACACAAGCATTTCACTGGAGGTCTTACACATTTAGACCCTGTTGTATATAATGAAATAAACACGGCCAGTTGCCTAAACAGCTGCTAAGTTAACGCTGTCTCTTAAGAACTAGCCTGGTCCACTAGCAAGTAGTTAGGGCTGATCAGTCAGCTGATCAATTCAAATCTGAGCAATATACCTTTTAATGCAATTGACTAGTCTTGAGAAAAATTAGATGACTAACTAGTCTAAGCAGTTTATGCAAACAACAGCCGCCATCAATCCACCGTTGGTCGCAGCTGATCTCTGACACTCAGCGCAGACGGCTGCAGATCAGGCGTTCAGTGAGATGAAGCACATCTTAAACCCAAACTTCAGTAATGACACAGCGGAGGAAGTGTAATGTTTTAACTTAGAAAACGGCATAAGCGTAACAACTCGTCGATTCATATGTATGTCGCATCACAGCGGAGCGTGGTAATCTAGAGTAAATATAATGTTTGTGAACTGAGGACTGGGTGCGCTTTATTGCGTTCCTGCGCAATGATGGTCTGTACTAAGTTTTCGTTTTACACACAGTGTGTTTTGTAGCTTATAAAGGTTTAACTTGCTAACATGTTTACAAACGTTGAGCACTTTAAAGCCCGCTCATTTTCACCTCACCTGTCGTCATCACACTGCTGTCGTCATCACGCTGCCGTCGTCATCACGCTGCTGTCGTCATCACGCTCGTCCCGCAGTCATTTACATGAACAGTGACGATTCGCCTCGTCTGAGATTTCAGGTCATTATTAATGCGTCGTTTTCCAGCTAATTGCGAGATAAAAGTGCCTCCAGAACGGCTGCACAGTTTTGTGCCTGTAAACATTCAGGCTGTGCTGCACTTCTGATTTAGTTCACTGTTGTTTTTGACTTTTTAAATGTGTTCACTGTCTTTGATATACAGATAACATCATATTTACATACAAAAGATATTAATGCGTTAACATTTTTCCTTTTAATACTTCCAGTTCTTATAAGTAGTTTAATAGAAAGTGAATGTAATTTTTCTCAGCAGCGCCCTCATGTGAAGAACAATGAAATTACTCCTTTGAGATGTGATTTTAAAACGTTTTATTTTTAGATCATATGTATCACCATTATTATTAGTAGTAGTGTATTGACATATTTTTGTTTTATTATTTTCATTTTATTATTCCTAAATGACTGAAGCCATAAATCTCAACTTTCTTCCCACGTTGTGGTCTTAGGAGTTAATTCTGGAGAAAAGAGAACTTACTCTTTTGATGATTTTTATGATACCATCAGGTATCAAACATACAATCTGCGCTGGATATCAGGTACAGCTGCTTCATGTGTTTGTGTAATGACTCTGAATCACTCCGACACACAAACAGATTTCTGTCTCATTTCCTAACGAATACCTCCACAAAACCATTGAGGGCCACGTTTACCTGCACAGCACTGAAACTATGAAGAGCTCAATATTCCTGAGCAACACAACGTTTGTAAGATCATTCTGATTTCTGTGCTTGAATAACTCATCACGTAATTTTTCTTAATGAATTGTTATTATAATATACTGCCAGTGCTCTGCATGTCCAGTTACTATACTGTACTCTTACTGTACTCTTACTGTACTCTTACTGTGTTTACCTTTTCACTGTGATTTGACTCGCAGGCACAGGTGAGCGTCACAGATTACATTGTGTTGGCAGATAGGAAATTTGTCATTTTTGAGAGCAACTACTTAAAGGTAACATGATGTACAATTAAACCAAATTCATTAAACCACCATAACTGAATATTAGGAAAATACTTTTTCTGGTATCTCTAACACATTTAAAATTCTCCTATCATATTTACATATTTAAATATGCCTCCTATCATATTTACAACATGGAGTCCCAGTGAGTGAAAATTCATAATATATTTTCAGGATACAGTCCTGGAAAAGTCTTGAACATGACAAATGTTTTTACTCTACATGATGAAATGTATCTCTTGCTAGTCAGCACAATAACGTGTCTCATTTTCTGTTGTAGGGAATTTGTCTCTAAAGTTCAAATCCCTCCTGCCACACAGCTGTTAGTTTAGGAACCAAAAGGACAGAAACTGGTGAGTTTTAAACTCCAGAGATTCTGCTGATTAATACATTAGTGAACGGTTTCCTCACATCCGCATCCAACTGAGAAAAATCCAAACCAAGCTTCTATATATAGAATCATATGTTGTTGCTTTACAATCTCTGAGGCCAGTGAAAGATCAATACAGATACTATGTGAGTAATGAATACATGATGAAACCTGGATAAAGAAACCTTTGCAAGTAAACATGCTAAATCTAACTCATAACTTGTGCCTTCAGCTCTGTGAAATGAAATGTTCCACTGTGCTATAATGCATTACAGCTAAAGATAATGAATTAAGTTTTTTCAGGATTGTTTTCTCAGAATAAAAACAAATTGCAGCATAATTTCATAATAAATTTCTGTCCTTAAGCAACACAGATCTAAGCGGTTAGCTGGTCACCCAGCCTGGTGTAGCTGATGGTCTCTTGATCATTTTAGAGGCGTTTGGTACGGTCTAGTAGAGATCAGCTGTCTGACCAGCTAAACCATATGAGATTGGGTTTCCAATTGGGTTTTCTTTCCTCAGGATATCAGTCACCACGACTGGTCATTCAGCACCTGAGTGTGTCACCTGCTCTCTGTACATGGACAGATGTCAGTATAACTCTGCTTATTTTATCACTGATGCATCGTTCTTTCGCATGGACTGTTACGGTTAGAAAACACGCTCACACACGTGACATAAACACAATACAACATCCTGCCAGATGCCTCAGATCATCTGAGGAGCTTCACCGTTTAACTCTGAATTAAACTGAATCTAATACAGTCTGACCTTACAGGACCAGGGCTTCCACTCTTTGTAGTGATGGACAACCGAGGTCCTGGTAAAGGTTTAAAGGTGCTAAAGGTCACACATCGGTGTTTATTACCCACTCAGTACCCTAGCAACAGACTGAAACACCTGAGCAACACCCACTCAGTACCCTAGCAACTACCTAGAACACTTTAATAGGCCCAGACTGTCTTCCAGAACACGCTAGCTCCAGTTCAGCAGCCCCTAACTTTTGATCACTCGTGCATGAGTAACTCGCACTGCCCATGTGATTCTGCTATACAAGGCAACACAAGCAACTTTATTTTTCTAAAGGAAAATACGGTTTATTAAAATGAAGTCAAAGCTGAAACAGCCATCATAAGATGTTCATGTCCTGTTGTTCATGGAATACTTGTCTTACAGTCATATGGCAGCTATGTGACCTCTGTGGTTCTGGGGTCAGGAAGTGGCCTGTCCAAATGTGGAATCGCTATGGCTCCTGTTGCTAAGTGGGAGTATTATGGTATGTGATTGAACTATAAAATGAAATATTATGATGTAGTTCATAAATCCCAAACACTTTATCAAGCTTAAATAAGAGCAGTTTAATAGCAGTGCATGTATAACCTTAGTAACAGAATAAATGCATAAAGTCTTATTTTTCTTGCTTATCTCAGTGTGTTCTTGACAGATGCAGTTTATACGGAGAGGTACATGCATCGGCCTGAGGAGAATGCGGACAGCTATAAAGTAATGTAACTTATGAAAACAGTCTTTAAAAGTTAAGGATACAGTAGTTTCATATCTTTTGTTGCTTTGCTTGTTTGTAGAATTCCACAGTAACCAGCAGGGCTAAAAATTTTAAGTCAGTGCAGTACCTGCTTGTGCATGGAACTGCAGATGGTAAACACAACCACAAAATCAACTTTAAAAATACTGTGTGTTTAATAAGATGGATCAAATGAGTGACTGTTTGATTTCTCTGCTGCTCCAGATAATGTTCACTCTCGGCAGGCTGCACAGATTTGTAAAGCCCTGGTGGAAAGTCAAATAGATTTTGAAGCAATGGTGAGTGTTTGAGTCATGAAAACAATCTAGGTGACCCTCACAAAACTTGTCATAATCCACATAAACCAGAAACTGCAATTCACATCAAGAGGAATGAAGCTAATTTTTTAGACCATTATGACTGTTGAAATTAGAATTTTTCAGATTTTTTAACTTACATTTATTGAATTGAAGTATTTTAATGTAATGCAATGAGAATCAACATTGTAAGAGATAGTGTTTTTGTGCTCATCCTCTGTGTGTATGTGTGTGCGTGTGTTTACAGTGGTACACTGATAACGCTCATGGTCTGTCTGGTGAAGCACATTACCATCTCTACACACACTTAAACCATTTCCTGCTAAAGTGCTTTGCTGACAAATAATAAATGAACATATTGATCCATGTGAAGGCAGAAAAGCCCCTTACATCCACACAAATAACTTTCCATGTTACATATATATAACAAAGATACACCAGCTTCATGTTGTTGAAACATTCATCTTTCCTCATGTGCCATTTGTACAATCTGTTGTTTTTATCGTACTGTTGTGATATTATGAATGTGACCTGAGATGAATATTGGAATATTGAAATGCACTGACTTCAGTACATAGTTTGTAAAACAATGATAAAATGAAACATTTGAAATTTTTTACTTATTGTTTTATATAGTCAACTAAATAATGAAAAGGAATTCTACAACTTATGTAAAATATAAAAAAGATTTAAAACATATGTCCTGTACAATATACTGAGAATGAGTGTTCTATATCATTTTATTGTATGTGGTAAAAGAGACATTTTCAGGAACAGTTCCATCTGCTGATTAAACTTTTAAAATGACTGGTAAAAAAAATCTGAGTTTTATTTTAATGTTATATTCCTAAACCAAATCCATTTTTATCACTTAGCCATTGTGATAAAATGTCATTTTTATTTGCTGGGAAGTGGGCCACAAATTCTGATCATGTTGCACTCACAGACGTATCTAAACTTCATTTGTTTGCACTCAATTAACTTTCTTACACTTAGAATGTTCTAGGGTCCACAAATATCCATATTTAAAAGTTCAAAAACTTGTACTATATATTATGAAGACAGTCACAGCTAAAGGGCAACTGACAATGCACAGCACAGTGACAGAGTTTGGAGTGAACAACTAAAGGTTATCTTGATACAGTTCCCAACTCCCTCAAGTTAAAAAAAACCACTTGTTTACATGCAGTTAGTTAGGAAAGTGATGTACCTATTGCGTGTCCTCTGTGTTTTTAACAGAACAGAATCCTGTTTGATTTTTAAGTGAAGCCTGTTAACTTGTTTGTCCATTGGCCAATCTCTCTTTTTAAACAACTCTGCAGTGCAAATACATCCATGCATTGAGATGAAAAAATCTCATTGAAAGATGATTGAAAGTGGTGTGAACAGTGAATCAGTGAAGTCGCGCGCTCTTCATCTCTCCTCTTTACTGTGTGTGTGTGTGAAGAGTGAATCAGTGAAGTCGCGCGCTCTTCATCTCTCCTCTTTACTGTGTGTGTGTGTGAACAGTGAATCAGTGAAGTCGCGCGCTCTTCATCTCTCCTCTTTACTGTGTGTGTGTGTGAAGAGTGAATCAGTGAAGTCGTGCGCTCTTCATCTCTCCTCTTTACTGTGTGTGTGTGTGAAGAGTGAATCAGTGAAGTCGCGCGCTCTTCATCTCTCCTCTTTACTGTGTGTGTGTGTGAAGAGTGAATCAGTGAAGTCGCGCGCTCTTCATCTCTCCTCTTTACTGTGTGTGTGTGTGAAGAGTGAATCAGTGAAGTCGCGCGCTCTTCATCTCTCCTCTTTACTGTGTGTGTGTGTGAAGAGTGAATCAGTGAAGTCGCGCGCTCTTCATCTCTCCTCTTTACTGTGTGTGTGTGTGTGAAGAGTGAATCAGTGAAGTCGCGCGCTCTTCATCTCTCCTCTTTACTGTGTGTGTGTGTGAAGAGTGAATCAGTGAAGTCGCGCGCTCTTCATCTCTCCTCTTTACTGTGTGTGTGTGTGAAGAGTGAATCAGTGAAGTCGCGCGCTCTTCATCTCTCCTCTTTACTGTGTGTGTGTGTGTGAAGAGTGAATCAGTGAAGTCGCGCGCTCTTCATCTCTCCTCTTTACTGTGTGTGTGTGTGAAGAGTGAATCAGTGAAGTCGCGCGCTCTTCATCTCTCCTCTTTACTGTGTGTGTGTGTGAAGAGTGAATCAGTGAAGTCGCGCGCTCTTCATCTCTCCTCTTTACTGTGTGTGTGTGTGAAGAGTGAATCAGTGAAGTCGCGCGCTCTTCATCTCTCCTCTTTACTGTGTGTGTGTGTGTGAAGAGTGAATCAGTGAAGTCGCGCGCTCTTCATCTCTCCTCTTTACTGTGTGTGTGTGTGAAGAGTGAATCAGTGAAGTCGCGCGCTCTTCATCTCTCCTCTTTACTGTGTGTGTGTGTGAAGAGTGAATCAGTGAAGTCGCGCGCTCTTCATCTCTCCTCTTTACTGTGTGTGTGTGTGAAGAGTGAATCAGTGAAGTCCGCGCTCTTCATTTCTTTCCTCTTTACTGTGTGTGTGTGTGAAGAGTGAATCAGTGAAGTCGCGCGCTCTTCATCTCTCCTCTTTACTGTGTGTGTGTGTGAAGAGTGAATCAGTGAAGTCGCGCGCTCTTCATCTCTCCTCTTTACGTGTGTGTGTGTGTGAAGAGTGAATCAGTGAAGTCGCGCGCTCTTCATCTCTCCTCTTTTCTGTGTGTGTGTGTGAAGAGTGAATCAGTGAAGTCGCGCGCTCTTCATCTCTCCTCTTTACTGTGTGTGTGTGTGTGAAGAGTGAATCAGTGAAGTCGCGCGCTCTTCATCTCTCCTCTTTACTGTGTGTGTGTGTGTGAAGAGTGAATCAGTGAAGTCGCGCGCTCTTCATCTCTCCTCTTTACTGTGTGTGTGTGTGTGAAGAGTGAATCAGTGAAGTCGCGCGCTCTTCATCTCTCCTCTTTACTGTGTGTGTGTGTGTGAAGAGTGAATCAGTGAAGTCGCGCGCTCTTCATCTCTCCTCTTTACTGTGTGTGTGTGTGTGAAGAGTGAATCAGTGAAGTCGCGCGCTCTTCATCTCTCCTCTTTACTGTGTGTGTGTGTGTGAAGAGTGAATCAGTGAAGTCGCGCGTTTTCATCCTACTTTTTGTGTGTGAAGAGTGAAGTCGCGCTCTTCATCTCTCCTCTTTACGTGTGTGTGTGTGTGAAGAGTGAATCAGTGAAGTCGCGCGCTCTTCATCTCTCCTCTTTACTGTGTGTGTGTGTGTGAAGAGTGAATCAGTGAAGTCGCGCGCTCTTCATCTCTCCTCTTTACTGTGTGTGTGTGTGAAGAGTGAATCAGTGAAGTCGCGCGCTCTTCATCTCTCCTCTTTACTGTGTGTGTGTGTGTGAAGAGTGAATCAGTGAAGTCGCGCGCTCTTCATCTCTCCTCTTTACTGTGTGTGTGTGTGAAGAGTGAATCAGTGAAGTCGCGCGCTCTTCATCTCTCCTCTTTACTGTGTGTGTGTGTGAAGAGTGAATCAGTGAAGTCGCGCGCTCTTCATCTCTCCTCTTTACTGTGTGTGTGTGTGAAGAGTGAATCAGTGAATCGCGCGCTCTTCATCTCTCCTCTTTACTGTGTGTGTGTGTGAAGAGTGAATCAGTGAAGTCGCGCGCTCTTCATCTCTCCTCTTTACTGTGTGTGTGTGTGAAGAGTGAATCAGTGAAGTCGCGCGCTCTTCATCTCTCCTCTTTACTGTGTGTGTGTGTGAAGAGTGAATCAGTGAAGTCGCGCGCTCTTCATCTCTCCTCTTTACTGTGTGTGTGTGTGAAGAGTGAATCAGTGAAGTCGCGCGCTCTTCATCTCTCCTCTTTACTGTGTGTGTGTGTGAAGAGTGAATCAGTGAGTCGCGCGCCCTTTATCCCCTTTCGTGAAGAGTGAATCAGTGAAGTCGCGCGCTCTTCATCTCTCCTCTTTACTGTGTGTGTGTGTGAAGAGTGAATCAGTGAAGTCGCGCGCTCTTCATCTCTCCTCTTTACGTGTGTGTGTGTGTGAAGAGTGAATCAGTGAAGTCGCGCGCTCTTCATCTCTCCTCTTTACTGTGTGTGTGTGTGAAGAGTGAATCAGTGAAGTCGCGCGCTCTTCATCTCTCCTCTTTACTGTGTGTGTGTGTGAAGAGTGAATCAGTGAAGTCGCGCGCTCTTCATCTCTCCTCTTTACTGTGTGTGTGTGTGAAGAGTGAATCAGTGAAGTCGCGCGCTCTTCATCTCTCCTCTTTACTGTGTGTGTGTGTGAAGAGTGAATCAGTGAAGTCGCGCGCTCTTCATCTCTCCTCTTTACTGTGTGTGTGTGTGAAGAGTGAATCAGTGAAGTCGCGCGCTCTTCATCTCTCCTCTTTACTGTGTGTGTGTGTGTGAAGAGTGAATCAGTGAAGTCGCGCGCTCTTCATCTCTCCTCTTTACTGTGTGTGTGTGTGAAGAGTGAATCAGTGAAGTCGCGCGCTCTTCATCTCTCCTCTTTACTGTGTGTGTGTGTGAAGAGTGAATCAGTGAAGTCGCGCGCTCTTCATCTCTCCTCTTTACTGTGTGTGTGTGTGTGAAGAGTGAATCAGTGAAGTCGCGCGCTCTTCATCTCTCCTCTTTACTGTGTGTGTGTGTGAAGAGTGAATCAGTGAAGTCGCGCGCTCTTCATCTCTCCTCTTTACTGTGTGTGTGTGTGAAGAGTGAATCAGTGAAGTCGCGCGCTCTTCATCTCTCCTCTTTACTGTGTGTGTGTGTGAAGAGTGAATCAGTGAAGTCGCGCGCTCTTCATCTCTCCTCTTTACTGTGTGTGTGTGTGTGAAGAGTGAATCAGTGAAGTCGCGCGCTCTTCATCTCTCCTCTTTACTGTGTGTGTGTGTGAAGAGTGAATCAGTGAAGTCGCGCGCTCTTCATCTCTCCTCTTTACTGTGTGTGTGTGTGTGTGTGTGTGAAGAGTGAATCAGTGAAGTCGCGCGCTCTTCATCTCTCCTCTTTACTGTGTGTGTGTGTGAAGAGTGAATCAGTGAAGTCGCGCGCTCTTCATCTCTCCTCTTTACTTGTGTGTGTGTGTGAAGAGTGAATCAGTGAAGTCGCGCGCTCTTCATCTCTCCTCTTTACGTGTGTGTGTGTGTGAAGAGTGAATCAGTGAAGTCGCGCGCTCTTCATCTCTCCTCTTTACGTGTGTGTGTGTGTGAAGAGTGAATCAGTGAAGTCGCGCGCTCTTCATCTCTCCTCTTTACGTGTGTGTGTGTGTGAAGAGTGAATCAGTGAAGTCGCGCGCTCTTCATCTCTCCTCTTTACGTGTGTGTGTGTGTGTGAAGAGTGAATCAGTGAAGTCGCGCGCTCTTCATCTCTCCTCTTTGTGTTTGTGTGTGAGTGAATCAGTGAAGCGCGCGCTCTTCATTCTCCTCTTTACTTGTGTGTGTGTGTGAAGAGTGAATCAGTGAAGTCGCGCGCTCTTCATCTCTCCTCTTTACTGTGTGTGTGTGTGTGAAGAGTGAATCAGTGAAGTCGCGCGCTCTTCATCTCTCCTCTTTACTGTGTGTGTGTGTGAAGAGTGAATCAGTGAAGTCGCGCGCTCTTCATCTCTCCTCTTTACTGTGTGTGTGTGTGTGAAGAGTGAATCAGTGAAGTCGCGCGCTCTTCATCTCTCCTCTTTACTGTGTGTGTGTGTGAAGAGTGAATCAGTGAAGTCGCGCGCTCTTCATCTCTCCTCTTTACTGTGTGTGTGTGTGAAGAGTGAATCAGTGAAGTCGCGCGCTCTTCATCTCTCCTCTTTACTGTGTGTGTGTGTGAAGAGTGAATCAGTGAAGTCGCGCGCTCTTCATCTCTCCTCTTTACTGTGTGTGTGTGTGAAGAGTGAATCAGTGAAGTCGCGCGCTCTTCATCTCTCCTCTTTACTGTGTGTGTGTGTGTGAAGAGTGAATCAGTGAAGTCGCGCGCTCTTCATCTCTCCTCTTTACTGTGTGTGTGTGTGTGAAGAGTGAATCAGTGAAGTCGCGCGCTCTTCATCTCTCCTCTTTACTGTGTGTGTGTGTGTGAAGAGTGAATCAGTGAAGTCGCGCGCTCTTCATCTCTCCTCTTTACTGTGTGTGTGTGTGTGAAGAGTGAATCAGTGAAGTCGCGCGCTCTTCATCTCTCCTCTTTACTGTGTGTGTGTGTGAAGAGTGAATCAGTGAAGTCGCGCGCTCTTCATCTCTCCTCTTTACTGTGTGTGTGTGTGAAGAGTGAATCAGTGAAGTCGCGCGCTCTTCATCTCTCCTCTTTACTGTGTGTGTGTGTGTGTGAAGAGTGAATCAGTGAAGTCGCGCGCTCTTCATCTCTCCTCTTTACTGTGTGTGTGTGTGTGAAGAGTGAATCAGTGAAGTCGCGCGCTCTTCATCTCTCCTCTTTACTGTGTGTGTGTGTGTGAAGAGTGAATCAGTGAAGTCGCGCGCTCTTCATCTCTCCTCTTTACTGTGTGTGTGTGTGTGAAGAGTGAATCAGTGAAGTCGCGCGCTCTTCATCTCTCCTCTTTACTGTGTGTGTCAATGCATATAAATGAATTTATAAATAAATGTTTAGTACCCAGTAGATCAGACACACATTCACTCTAACCATCTCACAGCTGATTAGACACTTTATGAGTTATAAAAAACAACAAAAGATTATCACATGCTGTCTGTCTTCGTCTGACACATACAGAGAGATGAAAGTGACTTACTGTTTTCCACTGACACACTGGATTGTGAACTGGGGCAAATTCAGATGGAGACACAACAGTGAAAGACTTTTCCAGATGGACAACAATCAGTCTGTCAAATAAGGCCAATTCAGTCCAAATATTTTCTTGTATGTGAAGACAGAGGTGTTTGCTGTAAGAACAGACTGGGGTGAAGCACACGCACTTTTGGGGGCTCAGCATCTAGAAACTTAGTTAAGAGGGCTAGTAAGAATTATGTCAGCAGCATACATAGAGATTTTAGATAATTAAAAAATAATTATCATTTAAGGTAAACAGAGCAAATAAAAGTTTACCTTAAGAAGATCTTAATGTAACTGTTATCAAACCAATCCTTTATAAAAATTCACCATCAGTGGTGTTTAACAATACCAGCATCAATATTACTGCTGGTTATAATTACTGTAGAGTTAAAGTGAACTAAATTCAGCTACAGTATATATTAAACTATCATGTGACTCACACATTTGTGCTACACAAGTGAATATTAATGATTCCTCAGATCAAGTGCAGCTTGTAACTTTTCCAATCAATCAGACTTTTACTTGATAATAAAATGATGAAAATAATCTCATGGACTTTTATTGAAGAGGGGACTTAAAATTGCGGTATTCTGTTGACAGTTACTGTATGGTTACCACGGTAGATTCTTGTAGGGACAGATTACTGCATGATGCTGTAAGCATTAGTTAGAAAAATCAGCTGCATACTGGTAATGTCCCTCCAGTAGCACTTACGATTCCTTCTTCCTTTGCCAAAAACTCTGCTACCCATGGCACAAAACACTGAGAGTTTCAAAGGGACCTTCAGAGACCCTCTGAGATTAAATCACTCTATTAAAGGACATTTTGGCAGATGGATTCATATTCCATTTGTCTGGCAGGAGATAACTGCATTCAAAGACACAGGAGGGTGAGTCAGGGTCACTATAAAAAACATTTTTCAGCAGGAGTAAAATATGAGACTATTTGCCAGGGGGGTTAGAATGTGTTTGGAAGCATATACAAACATAAACAAAATTAATAAGTGGAGCATAAATCAGCCCTCTTCTCATTAAAGCAGAATCTCTACTGAAACTTCAGACGACAAAAATATCCCCTGCTTTCATTCACAGTTTATATAAATAACCAGCAACCAGGAGTTATGTGAAAACATACAGTCATGTAGACATTGTTATTAGGGGTCTACACAGAAAACCTTTATTATTCATTTTTTAAATAATAAAATCATTATTGTTCTGATTTTTCCATTTTTTAAACAGTTCAGACTTAGTTGCTGTGCTGGAACATCTAGTCTGCAGGTTATTATGGGATGGATCAACACTGTGGTTGCTGGCTCAGCTCTGCTGGCACTTTAGGTGATGGACTTCAAATGTTACACATGTTGGGTAAGTTGCGACAAATTTCTTTTCAAGAACTGCTCAACCAATTTGCATGTAATGTGGCATGTGTGATCATTGCACATTTCAAGGAAATAGACAAACAACAATTATATTTGCCTCTGCCCTATGATTCATATGTAGTCCAAATAAACTCACACTATATTCTCAAACATTACAGCCATAAACAATGTCTATCTAATAAAACATTTAACTTCATAAATGTATATTCATTAGAGAGTACAGAGTTTCCAGGCCTGGAAATGACACTTTTAAGTAATATCAGTGGAAACCCTGTGTAGGTGACCACTAGCAGGTGTCTCTCAGCGTCCTCCAAAATGTCAATGTAAAAATGTCCAATTTTGGACCCAGTCTAGAAGTAAATGTAATGTGGAAAGAATATATTCAACATTCCACATTATTCAGCATGAGAAATGAACCGCTTGTTTTTGTCAGTTCAGATGTTTTGTCAGTTCTTTATGTTTGAGTTTGAAAGAGTTGAGTCCACAGCTCACAGAAATCAGAATACAGAAAGCTGAAACCACAGCAGTGTGTCCTAAACCAGAGGTGAAGTAAACCCATGCTGGACATGAGATCTTCAAGCAGCATGTGTGATCAGCACAGAAATATGAATTAGGGCTGATCACACATGATTGCTTCAAAGCATTCGGGACAAAAGAGACATCTGAGAACAGACGGGATTACTGTCAAGAGAAAATCACTCAAAGTTGTGAAAAATGTCACTCAACGGGAAAAGTTTGACTCCATGTTTGACCAAATGTCCAGTTTACTGGAGAGTTGTTGGAGAGTTGGAGATATTTAACAAAAACAGGCATGTAAAGCTACTTTGAAATACGCATTGTGTAAATCTGAGTTTATTACAGTTAATTAGCTGATTACAGTTTAAATTCATATTGAGACTTTTAATTGCTGATTTTGGTCTCTTGGCAAATCTGACACAATCTGAGAACATTTTGAGATCTGTTAAGACTGCATGTGAGAACATTTTTAAAAGCTCATTGCTGTTCAGGAGAAACAACAAATGTTTCCTATTAAAAAGATTTCAACTGTGATTCCTGCTGGTCTCACAAGAACTCACAAAGCCACATCTGTGATTCAGAAGTGTTCATAAACATAGACACACACTGTCAAGCACACACACACACACACACACAAACACACACACACACACGCGCACACACACTTTCACATACACACACAGACACACTGTCAAGCACACACACACACTTTCACGTACACACACAGACACACTGTCAAGCACACACACGCAGACACATTGTCAAGCACACACACACACTGTCAAGCATACACACGCAGACACATTGTCAAGCACACACACACATACTGTCAAGCACACACACTTTCACATACACATGCAGACACATTGTCAAGCACACACACACACTGTCAAGCACACACACACACTGTCAAGCATACACACGCAGACACATTGTCAAGCACACACACACACTGTCAAGCATACACACGCAGACACATTGTCAAGCACACACACACATACTGTCAAGCACACACACTTTCACATACACACTCTATCACACAGACACACACACACACTGTCAAGCACACACACACACAGACACACTCTATCACACAGACACACACACACACTGTCAAGCACACACAGACACACTCTATCACACAGACACACACACACACTGTCAAGCACACACACACACACACATGCAAACACACTCTATCACACACTCTCACTCCAGGCTGAGCTCAGAGCCCCGTGACCACTGTGTTCTTCTGTCTTTGCTGTTATGCACATCAGGATCTTCCGTTTCTCCTGCTGAAACAAACAGAAAGAAAAACAGAACATCTGTCTCTGCATCATACACGACACAGGTTCTGACAGCACAAAACATAGTCAATCTCTCCTTCTGATCTGACATGCTGTTGCTTTACAATTTCTGAGCATAAGAGGTTTGGTGTTAGAATACAATGTAAACACGGCTTGTGCTGCTGACCTCGGATGGGATATTTAGTGAAGGTTCTGTTCTGATAGAAGGATTTAATTCTCCTGCTCACAAAACTGTGACCTGATCCAGAAATGTATTGATTCCAGTGATCCGATCATTCCACATGATGGAAAACTGACAAATGATGTAAGCAGAACATTTCAAGTCATTAAAATACAAAGTGCTTGTATGTGAGAATGTGAGAAGATATAAAGGAGATGATCAGTGAACAAAGACTTAAATGTTGTTCTGCTCCACACCTTGAACACATACATTTATTATTGTTTCCATTCTGTCAGAGATTGTCAGTACCAAACACATCTGTTATCCATCCTTACAAAGAAAAGTGTATTCTGCACAACAAAGATAATACCAGCCAGCACATGAGGACAGACTTCACAATGTATTTTTCACTGAACTTTTAGTGTTTCATATAAAGAAGGCCTGGAAAAAGCACATATTTGCATTTACTTACTCTTCAGTAGTGATTAGCAGATTGGCACAGGGGTGTTTCTCCAGCTAATTAACAGTCATTTGTATGTTATTGAAGCAGTTCCGTAACTTTAAAGATGAAATGACAGAGATTCTGCTGATCTGTGAAAGACCTCAACAGAGTCAGAGAAAAGCAACAGCCACTCCATGTTTTGTGTTAGAGTGACTGGTCAGGTGTGTTCTTAGACACAACAGCTCCAGTCTCCATTCATTGTCGCTGTATCAGTGAATTCTGAAATGGCACAGAGTGAAAGTGAACAGTGCTGTTGTTAAGAGCTGTAAACCCTCATCAGTCATGAGGGTCACAACTGACCTGCCAATCTCGTGATATTGAGCTCCTTTACCCAGAGGAACCAGCAGTACGAAGAGGAAGATCAGCCACATTACAACAGCATAATTGATATGAGACAAACTAGGTGAGAGTTGGTGGTACTTGTTTTGAATTTTTAAGCATTGGCTGTATATCAAGTCTGTGAGTGGCAGATGAGTGGTGACTGAAGTTTAGGGATGGGAGGAGAAAATATGATTGCGATGCTCACATCTTCACTAAATGATGTTATTTGGGTAGACTCCATGTGGAGATTTTATTCTCACATATAAAGCTGCTGTGTGACACAGTAGTCAGGACGGGGCATTACATATGCAGTGCCTCTTCAGATTCTTTGTGCCAGATGTTCAGCTGTTTTTGCACTAATACCATCGCCTCTCACTCATGTATACATTTGGGACTGCAGGCTGTTTTTCACTTATGCAGACAAAAGAAATAGTTCCTAATTTTTCGAACAAAATGGTCTTTGTTTTACCGATGAAATTATGACACACATTTCGCTTTTTTTAATGTCGTTGAAAAGGCCATGGCATATATAGTTTTAGTAAACCAAACAGTGTATTTGGTTTAGTTTAAATTTAACTATTTGTACTGCTAATTAAATTATTTCAGTACAATTATTACACTTATATTAATAATTGTTATTATTCGAAATAATTTATTATATCGAAGGATAGCAATTAATTTGTAATCAACAACTTATTAAAATCAAAAAGTTAGATTATTCAATATATTTACGATAACGGAAGGGTCCATCGATTTCATTACGACGTCGTCCTCTGGTGTTCATAATAATGTAATACAGGCTCACGTGTAAAATGGCTGAAAATAGCGTTTGTTTAACACTAATTTCATTTTTTAATATTCAATATTGTACTCCCCAAGATGATTTTCTTCGAATAAATGCAGACTATTAAAAAGCTCATTTAAAACATAACCACAAGAGGGCAGCAAACTGAGAGAAGCGGCATCCAGGGTTTGTCAAACGACTCAATTTCTATTTATCAGCAGATTCACATGTGAGTGGTCTGGTATGAATTATAGCGACACTTATACATCACACACAGATCGCTGGACAATTTATGAAATTTTGGTGTCAGCTGTGAAAATCTGTAATAATATGTCTGAGTGGTCCTTTATAGACTGCATGCTACGAACATTGAAGGATATCAGAAGTTGTTCAATAAAGGTTAAAGATATGATTATGATACGCGACTTACAAATTACGGTGTTATATTGTTTTTGTGATCTTGCAATTTACAAGTCACTAAACGTTTACAAGAACAATTAGCTTCATGAGGCAGCGCTGGAAATGTATAGATTTCATTGCATTAAGATAATATTAAATAAAACCATTTCAAACTGGTTCGTGGCAATGGTTCAGAGTTGGTTCCTCTGACCTCTGCGTACTAGTAAAGTAAACGTGGTTCTCTTTATATTATTTAAAGAGCTATAATTATTATTTAATTAGAACTATTGTTCTAATTGAACTCTAAGATTTTTTAACAGTTTCTCATGAAAAGCGGGCTTGTGCTATACTTCCCCACGTCACTTGGTTAGATAATGTTTTTTAATAAATGCAATGACCTGAAGTGTTCAGATATTTTTGGGATTGCATTGTAAATTAGTTCTTTAAAAGGTGGTCGAATTAAACGAGAAGTATCTGATCTCTGATACTGTCGGTTCTGGGCGACGTGCTTGTTTGTTGCGTTTTTATTATTTAGATCTGTCGTACTGAAAACAGCGCTGTGACATTGTGACTGGTGTCATCGATCAGCTTTAGCAGGAATAGATGGAACAGGAATGTTTGGATCGGGAATCGTGTGTGCTTCGCCAGGCTTTCCCATTCTGTCATATTGACCGTAGATAAACACCACAGCTACATCACCTGTACATTATCAGGCCTAACTCGCTGTTGTTCCATGAGAAACAGCTCGTATACACATTATCGATGGTTAAACGTGAATTGGCACCTATGTTTTATCTCTACAAAAAGGTTTTACGCTGGTATGGTTTGAAACATAATGCTTGACAACTTTACAACAACGCTCACATAATGGAAAAAAAAACAATTAACAATAAAACGACGAGACAACGAGCGAACGCGACTCAGACAAACGTCAATAAAAGCAGAGAAATCAAGCCGCTCTGCCAGCTTTTGTATCAACATTCAACAAGAAACCCACAAACGGATAGATAAGTACAAATGCATGTAGCACCTCCGTATCTACAACAGGTTAGATAAACCCTTAATTAAATGTACTTTGGAAAAGAAAAGGTCTCTGCTCAAGACTTTCCTACAAAACTGATGCCAGGCTTGATCACGTCTTCTGAACAACGCCAGCGAGATGTATTAATAAATACCCAAACGACAGATAAATAAATAGGCACATAAACAGGATATAAATCACTTAAGAATCCGTGAACGTCTGAGCCGTGCATTAGTTCTCAGTTTCTAACTGTGGGGGTAAAAGCTGAAGTAGCGGATGTCCTTGGAGCAGTTTTTCTCGCATTCACTCGCTGTTAACATTTCAGATTTTAATGGAGACGAAGTCTCTGAAACCGGCGTGGCAGATGGTGAAATTCTCCTCCGCTTGGCTTGCTCAAAAATCCCAGAATCGACTGACTTAATTGAGGACGGAGTTTCTATCCAGCTGGATTCAGACAAGTCCTTCGGTTTGGATTCGTCCGCCCCGCCAAGCGGTGACCTTTCCGGCGCGATGGCGTCCCCATCCTCCAGGCCAGGTAGCAGGTAACTGGAGGAGGTGGTTCTGCTGCTCACGGAGCTTGACGGCCAGCATGACAGGACGGAGCTGGACTTGCTGCAGTACTGCGGTGGGGTGCGAGGGCCCGACCCCGGCGGCTCGCCGTAATACCCCAGAGGTCTGCTGGAGCATCCCGCCCCGGGCAGGGGCAGCGCTTTAACTCCAGCAGCTGCGTACGACAGAAGGGTGGCCGCGTTACCGGCGAAATCCGCAGCGGCAGCATCGTATGCCGAGGCGGCGAAGTCCAGTCGGTTGTTGGCAGGGGTGACAAACCATCTCTGCGGGGAGGCCACCGTGGTCTCCTCGGTTTGTTGCGGGGAGAGCAAGCTGTTACCAAGTGGGACGCTGCGGTCCGTGCCAGGAGCGCCTCCAATGCCAGGGTGAAAGCGGGACTTGGCATACGAGCTGACGAATTGTTCCTGCAGGAAAGAACCAGTCACGGCATATCTTGCGTTAGACATGATCTGAGAGCGCGGACAGTCACCCGGGGACGGCGTCAACCGATCAATGTCGCAACCTGTATAGACGCTGGTGAAAGATAACAGACAAACACTTCAATGTTGATATGAGAGGCGCAGCAAACCGTAAATACAGGAAATACAATATTTGTTACTTCCCAACCTGTGCGTAATTGCGCAAATGAACATATTAACACTGCTGTGCAAGGAAATGTGCAAGGAATATCGAGATGCACGGATTTTTTCCAGAGAAAAGCAGATTTAGTAAAACTATTTTATTTTTTGTTTTATGCTTTTCATTTTAATAAAACCCATAAATAAACATTAAATTAAACAAACAAATTTGGACTTACGTGTCGTAATTGTCACGGAACCCTTTAGCAAATGGATTGTGGTCAATTTTAGCTGTGTGATCTGTAAAATCAACAGAAACAGTTTAAAAATCCAAAAATCATTTTCTCCTTAAGATGCGCCTTTAACCTGATGTGACTCTTTCGAAACACGTTTTCAGGGCACCTGCCATTTCCGTTTTACTTCCATTCTTCTCAGCCTGTCCTACTGTCTCACAAACACGCGTTTTCCTTTTTCTTACGTCGGTACTTTGATAAGCGGTGACCGCAATAAACTGCGTCTCGGGGAAAGTGGAGGTCTGTCCGCGGCCGGGTGGGCTCGTGTCTCCCGTTCCGTCCTCGTTCACCTGCACTACGTGCAGTCGAGGCTGGTATTTATGCAGCGACTGCAGGACCATCTGCGTGAAGTGACAGAACAAACTTCACTCTCAACACGCTTCTGTGCGCTCGCCCACGAATTAACCTAATGTATAGCAAAATAATGAGCCTGCCATATAAGATCAAACTTACGTTGCGTATAATGTACGTAACATTATAGAATTATAGTAACATGGAATATGTAACACTCCTTTTACAGATCACAGATAAAGGTTGTTTATATTTTCACAGCAGTTATATCCCTCAGTGACAATACTGACCTGTCCTGTGTTATTTAATGCTCCTTTGTTATTGGTTAGTTTAAGTTTTCCAAAGGAGATCTCCTGACGCATCCAGTGCGCACCGGTGTTTGGTGAATCCGGATGCATATACACCCTGTTGCCTGTACAAAATAAAAAGGAAAACAAATAAATCCGAATTTAGAATACGTCGGTGTTGAGCCAAAACAAATAAACACCTTTCCCACATATACCGTATACACAACAATGGACATAAATGTACTCGACTAAAAATATGGTATTGGGCATAATAATACAAAACTAAAATAAGAATAAACGGTTAAATAATCAGGATTATTATTATCAGCATTACTGATGATGATGATTATCATTACTGTTGTTACTCACCTGTTACATTCGTGTCTGCTTTCCCGCACGGCACCCATTTTCCTCCTTGAAAGCGCCAGTGATTCGGATCAGCGAGAATAACGTCAACAGATATGTTGTAGTGCGCCGTCGGGTCAAGCCCGGAGATATTGAAACTCAAAAACGGGAACATTCGCCTGAAGGTGAAATACAACCAAGATTACCCAAGCAAGAATGTTGTGGTAGTGAACTTATTTTTAAAATAACTTATAAATGATATAATAATTATATATTATTATTATTATTGTGAACTATAAATTATTCACATTTAGGCAAACCTAAAACAGCAATAATAATAACAACAATAATAACAGTTTCATAGACTTGAAAAATGAAAAGAAATAAAAATTACACTAATAATGTATATGTATAATAAATTTAACAAATGTATATTTATAATAAATGTATTATAAATGTAATCAATTATAAATTAAACAATTTGAAATAATGTTAGTCAAATTGTAATAATCGAAACTTAAAACGCAAAGTAGTTCTCTTTTCTTGAATTACTGAAAAAAGTTAAAATGTTTTTTATTTTGCCTAGTCACCCCAACAACACAAAAACAGTAAGAGTTTCTGTAAATGACTCTTTATCACCTACCGTCCTTGCTTCGTAATAATCATCTCTGTTTGATGTGTGTGAAATTTAAGCCACAGGGCCCTGTTGCAGAGGTAAACCTGCGCTTTACCGGGTACAAGCCCGGCCTGAGCGGAGGAGAGCTGGTAAAAAGCGGTCCCTTGATACGCGTGTCCATACTGCTGCGCGTACGGGTAGCCGGAGGTCGGGTAGCCTTGAGGAGCAGAGTTGCTGAGCTCCGTTCGTGATCACCGGATGGTGAGCCATGTAGCGGCTCGGGCTTCCGATGGAGAAAGCTGGGTGCGTCGGTCCATGCTGACTCTGATAGGGAAACATAGTGGTGGGACTCGGCTGCACTTGACTGGACTGATACCTTTCTCCTGCAGATCCATCGAAGTGATGCCGACTGTCGGCGACTCCGTCAAGCTCAGGCGAGTGTTTGCCTCGTTGGACGTCCCCTGATGAGTCCGCAGAGTCAGTGAAATTGTCTGCCTCTGACTGATTCGTCATCCCCACGGAGTTTTATTAGAGGTGAACTTCTCCAGGGTGTCGCCAGCAGATATAACAGGGTAGTTCTGTAGGGCGAGTTTTGATCCCTCCGAGTCTGGGTAACCACTGCGCACGAGAGCCGGCGAGGCGCGACGCGAGCGACGCGAGAAAAAACGCCTTCCTGCTATTTAAGGTACTTTGCCATTAAATGAACCAATTGACAGTATCGCTCAATCAGAAGAGAGTCCGCTTTCAGACCTCCGTCTGTATCTTAATGAATCAACTTCTGCTATTGGTTAACACGTCACAATAATTTAATTAGTGTAATCAAGGAGGATCACTCGCCACAGTGTCACTTCTGCTGGCCATGAATGTTTGTATACTGTAGTGTGTGAAAATTAAGACACTACTGTACTAAGTAGTACAAATAAACCATTTGTGCTGATTCTAGGCCCTACTGTCTTTCATGTAAATGCGCATAAACACGTCGTGGTGTGACTGTATCCAGACTGTGTAACCCTGGAAGAAAGTCTGTTTACCAGAGAAACGTCTAATGAATTATTAAAATGTCTGAAATGACTGGTAATGACTCGAACCCCTACAAACCTAAATGTTTGCGTTATAGTGTGAAATGATTGCTTTCTTCTGAAGATCTGTTTACCGGTGCCCAGGCAAATAAATATTTGATGTGGATTACACCGAGTTACCGCTTCAAAACGTGCCTAAAACAATAAAAGCAGACATGAGTAAATCCAACCACTTTGCTAAATACTTTGCAAGTGTCAAATTATTAAATTATTTAGTAGTATTTATATTATAACTTGGCAACCTAAAATAACAAATATAACCATTATATATCTGATCAAAACATGATTTATTTTCGTACAAATAAGCTAAAGCAAAGCATTTACAAAGCAACAGCTCTATTTCGCATCTTGTAAACTACTGCAAGTACAATGCACGAACAATTACAGTCATTTAACTATTCATTTATCCGTAAAAGCTATAATTAACATGGAAATATGTATATGGAAAACTTGGTTGCGCGTCTATTTTCTTAGTTTTTCATCATTTACAGAAGCCGCATTAACATTGACAGATTAATTCACGACAAAATACTGCGACTGTGACTGGACACGCTGCGTGTGACGTCATCAACACGCATATTCACCTCTTTCGTTTCATGGTATAGTTTGCATTAAGAATAGTTTTACTCTTCAGTTTATAGTTTCACCGTCATGTCCACAAACAGACAGTAACTTTAGAACAGTAGGACTGATGCTTTCAATAGTTCAGTTATCTCTATAAAAGAAACCTTCATATATATAAAAATAACTAAATCTTCAGAAGCCCCACCCACACCCTAACTTTGCACCTCTTATGTTCCCACCTGACTCACAGCCTCAGATGCGTTTAGGGGTGCAAAACAACTGCCTTTCCCCAGAAATGAGATGCAAGCAGAGGTGAGGTCTTCTGCTTTCTAATGAAGAGGCTTCCATCTCCAGGGGTAACGAGAAGGGTCATTATATCAGGCAATGGGGTCCAGTAATCTGTTCTCCTCAAACACCCTACCAGCAGGAGGAGCAGCCATCTTCCCCTCCTCATTACTGGATTTTTTGCTTTCCCTCTTTAATGGGCTACTGCCAGGTTTTGCTCAGACGCCTGGTTGTTGAATGCATATGTCTGCCTGAGGACTCTGTTTTTCTCCACTTGTTTTTGGCTGCTGCTTTTGTTGTGCACTTATTAGCCCCCTGTAAAGAGCACTTATTAGCCCCCTGTACGTCACGGCCGGTGTGATTAGGGATGGTATGGCCAGCGGCTCCCTCGGAAAGTCATTGTTTTGCATAGGGAGCTTTTCCATCATCAGGTGAGTACAAACAAACTGCACTGACCCACACAAGCAGCTGTTGTGTTTGCACTGCACATATGTGCCTATAATTCGAATGAATGTCTAAAAATCTTTTGTATAATAATAGAATTTGTGTCATCATTGCTGCATGGTCACATTATAATCTAAAACTTTTAAACGTGGTATCCTGATGAAGAACCTGATCTTATCCAATGACCTGCAGGTGATCATAACATTGTCATGGTGATACAGAAAAAAATCTACCAATAAGACAACAACAACAAGCCAAACACAGAACGAAATAAAGGAAATCACCTGACATCTGACCTAACACAGCCAGAAACTGTGTGATGCTAACTAAGACAAAAAAGACCCCACTATATTGAAGATTTCAGGGGTTGGTTAAAGGACCACACAAATCTTGTTTAGGAACACTAAGGAACGTGTTTGCCAGCCAGGTCTAATCTAATAACTGTTAATGATAGAACGAAGCAGCTTCCGTAAATGAGCACTATTCCTGGGACCTAATGCCTTGTACTGTCAGAAGAGATTGCTTCCTGTCAGCATACCAGAGAAAGACCTCGCACTGATGGACAGCAGAGTAAACACAGCGAAAGATGACAGACAAGGACAAGGTTATTTGCCATTCATGACAGGTAGTGGCTTATGTTACAGTGTCACTTAAACTTTTATGGGAATGCATTTAAGATGGCCCCTGAGTTATTTATAAGTTGTTTGCTGGATTCCATTTTGAAATTTATATGAACACGAAAAGCTGAAATGTGACATCTTCATTTGTTCAACTAAAAGAATCTTCGGAGTCTCTCACACTTTTAGGGATGCACTCTAATTAACTCCTGCTTCATTTAAAGGTGCAACTGCATTGTTTGATTCTGATGTAACCACTGACCAATGCGGTCCCCTGCGGCTACAGCTGAGCCCTGTCAGAAAGCATCAGAGACGGCTGGTGGGCTGGTGTTGGCTGTGTGGACAGTTGCAGCTTTTGAACCCTTATTACCTGAGATTCTCATTGTGTTGAACTTGGACCTGGTCTAATTATAATGTCCACATAATCAACAATAACAAACCAATGGACACAGAATTAATTTTCAAATTAATTAAGAATTCTAATGAAATATGTGTATTGATAAATAAAGAAACTTTTCACTTCTTGCATTGGCTTTATTCCACCTTTAGCTCTCCTATGGAAGTCTCTCCTGTGATAAAGATGAAGATAAACAATGGTTACAAATATCTCAGATAAAAACAGTTTTACACCAGTGAAAAGGAATCTGTAGATTGCAGCCTGTCTCTGGTTCAAAATGTAGTGAGCTGTCAGGCAGGCTTCATTTTAGAACATCAGGAGTAATCTCAGCCGAATCATCTGTTGGAATAAATCATTTTGGAAAAGATAATTTTGGAAACAGGTAACCCCATAATAAACTGTGACAAGCTCAATCACAAACATTAAACATATATGGTGGACAAAGGAAGATTTGTTGATTATGAATGTACTGGTAACAATATTGTTAATTATTTCTCACTGTAGCATGATTGTAATCAAACCTGTTTGCTATTGCCCAGCTCATCTGTTTGCTGTTGACTACATCTAACACAGGCAGTTATTTGTCTGCTGATGAATTCATTTGTTGCATGCTGTCAGTCGACTACAGGAGAACCAAAGACATGTTTTCTGAGGCTATATCATTGATGTGTGTTACAAGGCTAAACGATTGTGAAGATGTTTAAAACACACTTTCATCACCTGAAACTGACCTGTTATCAGTTGCTTGGTGTGTCGCTGGTCCCTTTAAATATTAATCAGTGCTGTGACACAGGAAGTGCACAGGACCTGGGGCTTGTGTTCATGCAAATACAGAACAGCATGAGGTATGAAAACAATGTAACTTCTTTACAGTAAGCCACTTCCTGTCGTGAATGGCAAATAACACAGGTGAGACAGACTGACGGCACTGCTCCCACTTCATCTTCTTCTTGTGGAAATAAAGAGGTTTAGAACAAATACAGATTCAGAACAGAAGAGTGAGTAAACGTTGCCAGAATGATCATTTTGGGTGAATTATCCTGAGTTCTCCTATTGAGACTAAGTTGTGACAGAGTGATCTTAAAATGTCTGTGCCAGTATAACAGAAGTGATATTATTCAGGTCACTAGCTAGAAAAGTGTTTTGCAAAGATTCCGACTCAGCAAGATTCCCTTCAAAAGTTTCATAATCATATGTCATATCTTCATTAAATAGTACTGTGATGCAACAAACATACATATATAATTAAACGTCTCGATGTGAAATATTTAAATGTAATGACACCTGGCTGAAACAAACAGACCCTTTGGATCTGCACACTTGTCAAAACCTGCATCCAGGAATTTTCAAGATCACAATTGTGGCAGCAGCTCTGTATAGAAAATCCTCAGTAAGATGAGAGAGATGAGAGTGGCATCCTCACTCTGCGTCTTTAAAAATGAACCCTGAGCCAATTTCTGTGAGCTGGGTAGATCAGCCACCTCCTCCTCCTCATGGCAAAGTGAAATGGAATTGCCTCTCACATTCAAAGACAGCTCAGTGGAGGTGATAATAGAGCGACTCCCTGCTGTCTGCAGCCAGGAAATAGGAAAGTGGCATATGGAGGCCAGGAACCAAACAGAAGAGGAGATACAGCCTGGCAGGAGGAGGGGGAGCAAAGAAAAGGTTAATGATCATTCCTGAGTTCTGGTGGGAGAATGAAGTTGAGAGAGTGGAGGAAGAACAATAAAGAATCGAGTAGCTGTTTCAGAAACTTCACTGTGTGCTTGAAACAAATGTTCTGTTTGACAAACCAACATCATGCGAGGATATGATGATTCTACAACTAAACATGTATGATTCTGAAGAACAATTCTGCAAACATGTGCAGCTGCTATTTCTGCCTTCAGTCTGCTGGTCCACACATAACACTCTGCACTCAAGCCATGCTACGAATGAGAACATCAGCTCTCAGACAGCTGGTGTAAATGAGAATCAGTATCTAAAGCATCACACAGGTATGAAAGGAAGCCCCAAAACAATACACAGCCATTTCAAATAGCAAGAGTGCAAACATGCAGGGCTGAGAGTGCTAACACTGTGCAGAGAGCATTAGAAGATGGAGAGCTGGTTTGCAGTTACTCACCCTGTTACCACACGTTGGCCGAGGTGGTTTTCAGCCTCTCAGCACTTCAGAGTCGAAAGCAGGATGTTAAACATCAATTAAACTAGCAGTGGGATTAGCTGCCTCATCGTCAGGCAATTTACACAGCTCCGCTGCTGTGCCTTTGTTCACGTTCATTTGAGGCTTTTTTAACCTCTCTTCAATGACAAAGGCATCTGAAGAAGCAAATGACAGCTGTTGAAGGGCACAGCTGAACTGCAGAGTCAGATCTGATCTCCTTCCTACACAAACAGACTTGTTAACATGTTAGACATAATTAAACGCACATCATTTATGTGCATACAGTTAAATAAAAGCACATAAACATGTAGAGCACAGCACATGAATATTGTGCTGAAGAGAGAAAACAAATGGAGACCTGCTTAACAATAAGAACAGAATCTGGCCTGACTCGATTGTGAATCACTGTGAATGACCTGCAATGTGCACCTTTCTGTCACACTTATAATTCCTTCTCATTATTGTTTTTCTCTGAATGAAGACTTTCTCACATGAAGTGAAGCTTCACAACTGAGGGTACATAATCCCACAAAAAAGACTCATGTATGTTTACAAGCCCATGCACTACAGATCATCTTGTACTGTTCTCCAGCCAGGAACAGTGCTTGACTTATATTTATGTGGAACATTTGTATAGTTTGTATTTAAATAGTTTATGTATAGGCAACTTTATATATATTTATATATAGTATATTTATAATCCAATTCTGTTAGCATTTGTGTTTAGATTTATACTGTTTCACGTCATTGTTGTATGTCTGTATTTATGTAGCACCGTGGTCCTGTGAGGCACGACATTTCGTTCCACTGTATGTCCCCACATATAGCTGAATGACAATAAAGCTCAACTTGACTTGACTTGAAGCTGACATCTTCTCTTCAGTGTTTACCTACTACAGCCATAAACTGCTGCTCTAGCCATGTTCACACACAATTGTTTGGACCTCAGTATTACACTGATAAACAAGAGCTGTGTGGGCGTGGGGGGGCAGTGGAGCTTTTACTCCTGGTGTCTCCTGGCCTGGATCAAGCACTCAAATGGTCTTCAAGACTTGAAGTTCACAGCAAGAGTTTGCTCCAGGCTTCCTGCAGAAGATACAGGTGACATATATATCAGTAAGAACATTCATCTTACTGGAGCCAAATCTCACCCCAACAAGTTACCACCATAAAGTAGAGGTGACATGACAGAGAGGATTGATTGCTCCTACACTTGCTCTCACTGAGATCTGAGTGTGGCAGATGGCCATGATAAATCTCATGCTCTGAGATCATCCAATAAGGTTCAATCTCATTTTACTACAAAACAGAGAATCAAAGATTATTACTGCAATCCTAATTGTAACAGATTTTAAAAAGTTTAATTTTTCCCTCTACAAAACACTGCAGAAAAAACACTGGAGTTGTATATTTGACCTCTATCACTCTCTAACTGATATTTATTTGTGTTTCTCATAATGCTTTATTTTTATGCTTCTGCAACATTGTGAAAAACTATGTATTGTGCTTAAATCTGTCACCTGTCATATTAAGGACATGAGATAAAAACCTTCCCACCTTTTAGAATCTTCATCCATCTAATTTTCATCTCCATTTCCACTCTGCAGGGTCACAGGGAATACTGGTGTCCATCTCAGCATCCCAGGACAAAGGCAGGGAAACATTTGGAGGTACAGGTACTATCCATGACTTTACACAATGTTGTCTTAATGTAGATGCGTTAGCTAGAAAAGCAGCTATGTGGTTAAACAGATGTAAGAAAGGAAATACCAATCACAGCTGAGTATGCAAATAAATGTACAGAAGACCAATCACAAATAATTAATCGGCTAATATTGCATTGCTAACAGTTTTAATGAGCAAACATGCTATCAGTTTCAGTCAATAATAGATGTTCCAAAATTATTTGTAAACTTAAAAAAAAAAGTTAAAATTTTTTTTTTACCAAAAACAAAACTAGAACACAGATGACTGGAATGATCTACAAGACAAAGTTTAAATGGAAACTGTATGTTACAGGTTCAGGCTGAATTCATTACCGGGTTTAATACAGGTGGAAATATCAACACTGTCTTCCAAGCCCTGTATTAAAATCTACTCATGCATTACTAATACTAAATGCATTACAAAGTCTGCTAAACAAGTGTCATGTCATTGGCTTTGGGTAAAGCATCATTTTTGGCTACTCCATCAGTGTTGTCAGGCCTATACATGAAATCCAAACCATCACTGCAATACTCAGCATTGAGGTTTATATTTGTCCCTGTAGACAGACAGTGTATTATTTAGTAATGCAGATGGAAGAGTGTGCCAGCAGACATCTTCTTTTCTCTCTCTTTCTCTCTCTCTCTCTCTTAGATTTCTGGATGGCACTAACATAAGCACTGTTTAATGGTGGTCCAGCATCTTGACCTAAAAATATAAAGCAGGCACAAAACATTTTAAGACCAACTCTGAGTTTTTTCAATATGTCAGTTGCACTGCATTGCTTTTGATAATGCTAATTTGCATGTACACATTAAAATATGAAATATTTGTCACTATATTATGATTTACAGTGCAGTTATGATGCCTTTATGTAAAGCGACTTAGGCTAGAAACCTGCACAAACATACATACATACACATACATTACACCATTTCATCACCTATTTCTTGGTGAGTTGCAGGTTTTTGAATCACAATCTGAAACAACATAGAAGTCAACAAAGCATAACATTGACCTTGTGTAGCTAGTATTGCTACACTGTAGAAAACACTTTGCTGCCTTAAATTTTTAAGTTTAATCAACTTGGCTATACAAGTCATTTCAACATAACATTCAACCATTTCTTTAAAGTTACAGCAACTCAAGACCAGTCAGGATTACAAAGAGCAAGTTGAAATGACTTGTGCAGCCTAACTGATTAAACTAAAAATTTAAGGCAGCAAACTTACAGGGCATGTATTTGTACTCTGATGTTCACATTATGTGATGAATGACCTGCATGTTGCAGACACAACAGAATGAAAGCAGGGAAACAGCAGAAGGTAAGTGGGGGTCCCTGACATACAGACTTTGCAGGTTGTTGTCACAGAAAAGCCAGAGGAGGTTTGCACCAGTTCATCCCCAGACAGAGCAGTGTGTGAGCAGAGCAGACAGCAAAAATTTAAAAATGAATTTGGTCTATATCCATCTGTTGTACAAACACTTCTATTTAGCTGTATTTAAGGGTTGATTCATTAACTTTCCATGTAGGTTCTGACAGATTCAAAACAACATCCGTTTTCTTTACATATGGTCTTACATTCTACAGATAAACTTGATAAATAATAACTGATTATACAGATAGTTTCTAAATCCTGATTGGTCAACACAATAATCCGACTGAGCTTCAATAGAAGCCAGACGCCCTTCAGAAAAACTCACGGAGTTTAACACAGTAAATTATTAATTAATTAATTCCTGTGAATTACGCAGTCTAATTCACAGGAGAATTAGACAGACAAATCTCATAATTTATTGACTCACTAAGAGTAAATTTAACCCGACCTTGAACTGGAGTTTGGGAGACTATCAAGCAACTGAAGGGATTCTTACATTCAGTCAATAAAATGCTTGTGCTGCTTCTGTCTGAGCATTAACACCGCATGAGGTGTCAGTCATACACTGCGGCCAATGCCACATTACATCCACTTTCAATTTCTCCACGGCCAGATGTTTCGTTCACACTGCATGCACGGATCACATTCTCTCGGCCCAAGTTACCATCTCACAACCGCGGAGACGAGCGCAACTAGCGCCGTGATGAAATGGTATCGCAGCCGCGCAAGTAACCGGGCCGCGCGTAGAGTCCACTGGCGAGGCCAAACGCGCCTAACTGAGGCTGCAAGCGGCCATATGGGCTAGTGTGAAAATAACACGCTATCAGTACGGAGAAATATGAAGGGAATAAAGAATGAGCGGCGTCTATCTTAGATATGAACATGTATATCTATATATATCGTATATATCTTAGATATGAACATACAGTGGAAGCCAAATATTTCTCCAGCCGTAAGGACGCATGTTAATCAACCCTTTGCTATAGCCGTTTATTAATATTCGAATTATTGGTCCTGTGTGCTATAAATGGCTCAACCTTTACCGTTCCCGAAAACTTTAAGAGCAAAAACACACGTTTCCCAGATATAGGAAACAGGCCAGGAATGGAAAACAGTGGAAAACGGAGGCTCAGCTGATGTTCCGAGGCTGCCTGTTATCCGAGGTGTTAATCCGGTACAAGTCAAGAGCTTGTTCCCTGCCGTCCTCCCAGCCAGTCGAGTCAATAACATCATAATTATAACATTGTTGAATGAATATAAATTAATGCGCAACATAAAACTGTGCTTCAAAAGTATTTAAAACGCACTTTGCAGGCCATTTCAAGAATGCGTGGAATATATGTACTTTAATTTTCTTTTAAAACGACCGTCCAAAAATGTAAATGCTAATTAAAGGCGAATAAAGTAGTTAAACCTTAATAGTCCTAAAGAACATAAAACGATAAATGTCCCTTAAACGTTTCTATATGTTGACCTGCAATCTTTATTTTAAACAGGCGCGTGATTTAGTCAGCTACTCTTGTGCATTTGGCAGACGCTTTTCTGGAAATTCAATCGAAATCAAATCGAACCTCCGACCCTGGCGTTGCTATTGCCCTTCCAATTG